>JBBPBX010037561.1:0-28607 GCA_038048925.1 Garcialebias charrua | reverse complement strand
ATACTGTACAATCTATTCTGTGGTTGTCGTCTGTAGTTTTGTATTGGGTGGCCGAGATGGGGTAGAGGCAGGGCAGCCAACTTAGGACCCGAAAGCTCCAGGTTCAGTCCCCAGTCATTGCACATCTTGTGGTGTCTCTGAACAGGACACCCTATCCCCAATTGCTCCCTGGGCACCCAGCCACCTAGGGGTGGATGGGTTAAATGCAGAGAGCCAGTTTTGCCATTGTGTGGAAACATACAGTGATGACCACATATACACAGTACAGTATTATTATTATTATTATTATTATTATTATTATTATTATTATTATTATTATTATTATTATTATTATTATTTAGTTATGTTCTTCAATTACAGAAGAATAGATTTAAGTACTACTAATCTAGACATTTCAACAAAACTTTCAAGTAGATTGTAACATAGAATAGAATAAAATGTCATGTTTATGTAAAGTTTAACATAACAGGGGCATACTACACAGAGAAAAGTAGAAGACCAAGAATTGACCCTTGGAGGACCTCTCTAATGATGGAAGCTGTTGGAAATGACGACACAGACAAATAGACAGAATAGTTTTAGTCTGTTTAAAAAATTACTCATTCAAGAGCTGTTTTTTTTTTTTTACTGCCACTGTAACTTTCCAATGGATACAAGGCATCCAACGCTCAAAATAAACACTGGAAACACAACTAAATGAATTACTCTCATGAGTGCAATGAGATAATACCAAAACACACCGCTAGTGGTCAATGATAAGCTTAAAAGTCTTCTAATCTACACTGTGTGAACAGATTGTGACATATGGTGTTTGTAAGCTTTGGATGGTGCCAGTCTGGCCGTTACGCAGCAGGGGTTAAAGTGGGTGTCACTCTGCGTGGCTGCACTCTCAACTTTATCCCAGTGCTGTTTGTCCGGAATTATTTAAATGATGCAGTGTCCCCGCAGAGCAGATCAAGCACACTTAGGGCCAGTTTACACGGCGCGTATTTTGAGTGTAACCGCTACTTTCTCTTTGCGACTTTGCTTATCGCCTACACGACGCTGCTGGCCCCCCTCGATGACACCGATACTTTTCTGACCCTGCTCTCAAGGTGGAAGTTTTTCGCTGACCCCCCGCTGATAATGTAAACATCTCCCGTGGAGCTTTTGTGTCAACCACATGCGCGCAGCCCGCATGCGCGTGGACAGTCTGACATTTCACGTGTCACGTTGCAAAATATAACAGTTTAACAATAATAAACAGTATTTATGTTGGCGTGGGAGATGTAAATTTATCTGAACTACAGTATCTATCTGGACTCGTTACATTTTTTAAACAGTGCGTAACGTGCTGTGAAAATGAAGACAGCAGGTTTATTTTTTATTTATTTATTTATTTATTCAGCACCAAAGTTTAAACACAAACACTGAGAATTAAACTGAACACACTATTAAAACACGTGAACCGAACTGTAACTATGTTAATGAACTGGACTCGTGCTGTGTGTTCATCTGGACCCATCAGAACCGCCGAACCGTCTGCCTGCTGGAGCGACAGCTTCTCCACCTGGCAGAAATAAATAAATAAATAAATAAAAACTCAGTTGTTGTGTGATCAAAGTAAACACAAGCAAACATTATATTAAGAACGTTGATTTACCTGCTGTAAGTCAGCTGTTTATCACGCTGGAAAGTCCGGTTCTGGTCCACAGTCCACTCAGCGGTTCTGGTTCTGGTCCACAGGCTCAGCGTGTGTGGTGTGCAGCTTGTTAGATGAAGAGAGTCCCACTGACTCAAATCTGTTGACTCTTATCCAAATTCCAGCTTTAACTTGTTGTTAACTTGTTGACAACAACTTGTAGTTAGCTGATTTTAGCCAGAGAGGAAAACAGACAAGGCAGCTGGTCTGTTTACCTCAGGCAGCGCATGCGCAGTAGTGAAGGTTCCAAAAATCACAGCGCCATCTAATGGCCCAGCATGGTAACTACAATGAAATCATGAGGACGGGGGGTGGAGGGGGAGAGAGTCGTATCCACAGAATTCGACCGTGTCAATGCAAAACTTTTCACCTAATTAACATACCCAAAACATCCGTTTCCCCCACACAGTGTCCGTGTAAACAGGGCCTTAAAGGTCAAGGTGTTAATGAGAAGAACTTCAGCCTTCTGTTGAGAGCGACAAAGGCCAGGTGGAGGTGGAGTTAAAAGGGGGAAAGGTGGCCAAGTAGAGATGTTCTCTGCACCTTGAAGCTCGGGTCCTTCTCATCCACAACCACCAGCTGCTCTGCTGTCCCAAGAACACAGGTAAGCTCGCTTTTCTGAATTCCCTCAAGATCTAGGTTGTTAAGATTTATACACTAAGCAGGATGGAAATAAAGTGAAGCTAGGACTAGATCTATAATTCAGCCGGTTGACTGTGCCAAGGAGACTGGAAAACAGCCAAGAAGGACGGAGGAGTGGCGGACCTATTAAAGTGCTCTGCCAATTTTTGTAATGCCTAGCACAGGTACATTGTTAAAGACACTCAAATTGATTCATTTTACATCCAATAATCTGCGGTATCAAGGTGTCCACAAAATGGTTTATGTACTTTCTAAATGACTGCTAAATATGGTTTTCACCTTATAAAAAGAGACTGACTTTAAACTTGTGACAGGGTGAAAAGTTCATCAACAGTGGGATTTAACTAACAATACAAATTGATTTTCTGCCATTTTTGACAAATCCTTACCACTTACAAGAAATGGAACTGCAAGCGTTACACAGCAAAGAGCTGAGGAGAAAATTACTTATAACCCTGGTGATTTTGTAAGTTGGTACAAATATACATTTACATGATGCTGTAAAAGCATTCAGATGAGCTGGGAAATAAAAATAAATCAAAAGCAATTATTCTGGCATTCTGAAGAGCTAATTTGAAACCTAACTTTGAATGATGTCTGAAACACAGTTATAAAGTGATACTAATAAATGTCACACAAAACAAATGTTAGAAGTTATTTTTAACTTTATAAATCATGTTCCATAAGGGAAAATAAAAAATAAACTTGGGTTGCTTGAAAAACTGCATATTGCCTGTCACCTTGCATGAAAAGTTTTCAACAAAAATGTGGACTGATCCGTTGACATGAAACCATTTTTGTCGTTACTAAGGTTGATTAGCTGTAGCAGCCATCTTGAATTTTTTGCCAGCATGACAGCTTACTGGTCACAGCAAGAAGTTCTTCAATCCCCAATTTGGACCTATGTTCTTGGTTTGCACGTCCTCCTCATGTTTGCAGGTTTCCTTCCACATTTCAAAACATGCATGTTGGACTGCCTTCAGCCCAGGCCTCTCTTGCAAGAGACCTGTGCTCTCAATGGGATTTGTCTGGTTGAATAAAGGTTAATAAAATAAAAATTGGTTGTGTTCACACCAAAAGCGGCCTTTTAAATATTTTATAAACGAGCCTTGATTTGCTCGCTTCAAAGCTCATACTGAGTAAGGATTTTGCTGTCTGCCATTTGGCTTGTCTGGATTATGATTTTTTTTTTTTTATATGAAAAAATAACTTTTTTAGATCTAACAAGGTTGAATCAGTCCACTGGACGGATTATTATTTGAAACAGTTTGTCTTTTATCTAGTGGGGTAGAGGCAGGGCAGCCGGCTCGGGACCTGAAAGTCCCAGGTTCAGTCCCCAGCCATTCCCACATGTCGTGGTGTCTCTGAGCAAGACACCTAATCCCTAATTGCTCCCCGGGTGCTTACACAGCTGCCCGCTGCTCCACCTGGGTGTACCTCTGGTGTGATGGGTTAAATGCAGAGAAATAATTTCAGCATTGTATGGGAACGTACAATAATGACAACACACAGCACTTTACTTGACTTTACAAAATACTTCTTCAGGTTGAGGAGCTTCAAGCAAATACCTGGATTATTGAGCATTCTACTGTTTTTCTTTTTGTGCTCTGTTCCAAGTGGTTTCCCTTCTATGGCCAGGGTACCATGGGTGGTGTCGGCGCTGGCACTGCTTGTGTTCTGCTCTCCGGGGGCTTCCTCAGCCCCCAGCAGATACCTGTGTGGCTACCACCTGGTGGATGCCCTTTACTTCGTATGTGGAGAGAGGGGATTTTTCTACAATCAAAGCCGTATCCACAAACGAGATCTGAAGCAGCTGATTGGTAAGGATGTTCATTTTAGCAGTGCAACGCCAATATTGAAAAAGTTGGAAGTTGTGTAAAATGTAAATAAAAAAGAATGCAGTGCTTTGTAAACCTCATTAATCTAAATCTTATTTACAGTAGAACATAGTAAACATATCAATTAGTCAAACTAGAAAAAACAATATACAGTATACCTCTTCCTTTTCCTTTTTGGGAACAACAATAAGGTAATTTTAAATTGTATGGCAGCAACACATCTCAGAGACGTGAGGACAGGGGCAACAGAAGACTAAAAATGAGATGTGTGAAAAATATACCCTGATGGAGAAGTTTTGTAATAAATTTGAGTTATTGGTGTAGTGGATCAGATCCCTGGTCACTGATACACTTTAAACATGTCTCTGAACTATATTTGAAGCTCCTCTCACTCATTCCTGCAGAGAGACATTTTACCACTATTTTATTGCGGTAATATCAATCAAGGCACATATTACTTCAGAAAAGACTCTTTATTTTTACTTGTTTGATTCAGATATAATCAAGGCATAACCTTGTGTTATTCATATGAACAAGTGTTAATTTTGATATATTGAATGATCATAGTCATTCTTTAATATGCTGATGAATTCTTAATATGTGAATGATCGTGTATTACTATGCTAGAATATTTTTCTCTGTCTTAGTCAGAATGCTGCCTAAAGTTGAAATTTATGTCAAGCTGAGCTTTTCAGAGTTGTTTTAAGAAGGTTGCCACGTGAATCAGAGCCTAATCTAAATATCTTTAGAACTGGTGGCTATGAGTCTGGCTGTCCTGAACACTATCTTCTCTGTTATCCTGAAATGGCCTTCACATTTTCAGCTTTCTGACCGAGCAAAATCACTCCCTTTCTCTGGCAAAACAACCAATGAGCAGATGGATTTAGCTGGGTCAACCCTCCTCTTTTAAGGCCCCACTTCCTGTCGGAGCCTAGAGTCGGTGGAGGACCTCAAGCCATGAGGCTCCCCAAAAGAGCTGAATGAACGCCAGTCACATGCTAAGGACGCATCATTCAGTTAAAGATTTATAACATGCCTGTTATAAATCAATTTCAAGCTGTAAAAAGCTTCACTTTAGTGAGATTCCTTCAAAGGAAGCTCTTATCTTGAAAAGCCAAACCAGGAACTGCCGTTACTTTCGGTTCGAGTCAAGGCAGACGTCTGGAGACGCTGAGAACGGTAAACGAACTGGCCAGTTGGACCAACTGGGGACTGACCGTCTTCACGAGGTAACAAAGTCGTCAAATGCTTTGCCAAGTCGTACCAACGTGTAGCCGAGATTGGCCGGAGAGCTGCCATGTTTCTGGTTAAAACACATCAAGAAAGTACCTCTCCTCATGACTCCATTTCCTTTCATCCTTCATCTTACTCCTACTCTGAAATGTTCTTATTTTAAGACAGTAAACTTAAGCTAAATGCCTGCAGAGATATAAGTCATTATAAGATCGATAACTTGTGTCCTGTTGTTCCTAAGTTTTAAGCTGTGAACAGTTAGTTATAGGAAACTGATTGATCATGTAAATATGTTTTGTAATTTATAATTATGTTAAATAAATGGTCCAGTCCTGCTGTACCAACATAAGTTTAACGTTTCCTGTGAATTACATCTAATTACATAGTCACAGAATTATTGATATTGATTTAAAAAGAGATAACTCGTGAATATTGATGATAAGTTTGTGTCAGATAAAATCTACTCAAATCTTTCATCTGGGTAGCACGGTGGTGCAACTGGTAGAGCTGCTGCCTCTCAGCGAGAAGGTCCAAGGTTCACATCCCGGCCGGTCTGGGGGCCTTTCTGGGTGGAGTTTGCATGTTCTCTCCGTGCATGCGTGGGTTTCCTCCGGGTGCTCCGGTTTCCTCCCACAGTCCAAAAACATGCATGTTAGGTTGATTGGTAACTCTAAATTGACCCTGGGTGTGAGTGAAACAGGTCCCTCTTGTAAATGAGTCCCCGTGGCTCAACGAGGATAGCCTGTATAAATAAAGGTTGAATGAATGAATGAATCTGGAATATTGTACAGTCAGTAAACTGACCGCTGTGATATCCCTACATTGGTAACAAGTCAGTATGAAGGCTGGGTATAAAAAGAGAAATATAGAGATCCCCAAACTGTTAGAAGTAAAAATGGGCAGAGGTATCCCCTGTTCATAGCATCATCCAAACATTTAGGAGAAAACACTGAACTCAAAGGACAAGGCTGAAAGTCAGTTTTGGATGTATGTGATCTTCAGACCCTCAAATGGCAAACCAGATCTGATTCTGGTTTTATTGGCACAGACTCAGGAACATTTCCACACATCACTGTCTGTAAACACCATCCACAAACTCTGGTTAAAGCTCCATCATGCCAGAAGCCAACATCCAGCAACAGTGCCTGCTTCTCTGGGCCAAAACTTGCTTAACATGGACTGAGACAAAAGAAAAAACAAATACTTTTGTGATCTGACAAATTCAAATTTGAAGTTATTTTTGAAAACCATGATTGCCATGTCCTCTTAACTAAAGAAGAGTGGAACTACCATGTATTATATCAGTGCATTGCTTAAATGTCTGCCTCTCTTGGTATAGGGGTGCATATGGCATGGGTAGTTTGGACATCTGAAAAAGCACCATGAATGCTGAAATGTACGGATCCTTTCCAAAAATTTTTTAAATACCATGGAAAAGTTGTTTAACTTCCATAATTCCATTCAAAAAGTTAATCTTTAACAGATAATACATTCAGGACCCACAATTTAAAGGATTTCAAGTATTCATTTTTCTATATATATATATATATATATATATATTTTTTTTTTTAAATATGGTAATGAATCCAAAAGGTTTTGTTAGAAGGATGTGGAAGAAGATGGAAGATTACGAGGAGCCAAGATGGTGTAGTGGCAGGGCTTTTGACTTGGGACCCGAAGGACGCGGGTTCGCGCCCCGGCCACTACACACCTTGGGGTGTCTATGAGTGCACACCTAATTCTCCAGCTCCCCGGGCGCTTTCTGGCTGCTCACTGCACCACCTGGTGGTGGTTGGGTTAAATGCAGAGACGAATTTCGTCTGTGTATGGGAAACATACACAGATGACAGACAAAGACATTATTATTATTATTATTACAAAGGTGGAGAGGATTCCAAACGTTAATCAGTTGTTGACACAAATCCAGTCATCAATTCCTGAGAGTTTCATTAAAATCCCTCCATTTGTTCATCAGATATTTTGCTAACAGACAGAGATGACTTGACTCCAGCAGGTAATGGCAAAGTTTTCAAAACAAATATTGTGTGATCTGTTAGCACTCAGAGTATGTGTTGTGAATGACTCCCAGCTAATACCACACCAACATCTTAGCTCCATGGAACGGATTTATTCACAACTATTTGTGTCTAGGACACTTAGCTGTGGTGGCCATCTTGACTGGACTGACTCCACAGTTTAATGAACATGAAATGATTACTTTCTGAGTTTCAGTAGACCTGTCTAATGGTTCATAATATATTTTGCTAACGGGACAAATGAACATAGACATGGTTGAAGATGTTTGACATGTTTGATCCTCTTCAGAGGTTTTAGACCACCACTGCTCTGCTCTGATATTTGTTTCAGAGACAATGGACTCTGCAGCCTTCTTTGGTCCCGCTCAGCTGATTGATACATGTGTTGGTTGTCATGACAACCGCTTCACTGTTCTTACATCTAAGGTTGAACTTTGAAGAAGAGTGTGTGTTGCAAACACGACACCAGATCTGTTCCAGCATTTAACATGAAGTGAGTTTAAAGTATCGACACAAATACACAAATTATGAGACCTTACATGTTTATGTGCATATTCTAGAACTGCGCCGCTCAAGATGGCTGCATGGTGGAGTAGCTCTGTTACTTTCATTCTGAGATATTACTTTTGAAAACTTTAATTCCTCTTTTTTCTGGATATAAATCACTTTTTTTGGATGATTATTTCCTCTGGTATCAGATGCTGTGCAGCTGGAAGGATTTTTACTGAAATATCTTTGCTTTTGGACATTTGTTATGATGTGTAACCATAACAACAAGGTTGTTTTTTTTACAACTGGGAGCAGTTGATTAACATCTCCAAAGCTCATATAATTTCTCAACTACAGCCCCAAATCCAAAATGAGTTGAAAAGAAGGCATTATGGATGCAGAGCAGGAGCAAAGAAGAGAGAGAAAGAGAGAAGAATGAAGCTCAAACCGTCTCTTCCATCGATCATGGTGGGCAATGTGAGATCACTGGAAAACAAGTTGGATGAACTTCCAAGCCCTAACAAGGACTCATCCAGAGTATTGGGAATGCAGTGTCATGTGTTTCACAGAGACATGGCTGCAGGATCATATCCCCAACTCCAGCGTTTCTCTGCTGGCTTTCTGGCCATATGAGCAGATAGAGATTCAAAGAGGAGTGGCAAAAAAAAAGAGGTGGGTTGTCAGTACTTGTGAACAACAGATGGTGTAATCCTGGACATGTTACTGTGAAGTGTCATCTCTACAGTCCAGATATTGAACTGTTAACACTAAGTCGTTGTCCATATTATTTGCCAAGAGAGTTCACCAGTGTTATTTTGGCAACAGTTTACATTCCACCCAATGCTGTTGCCAAGATTGCTTGTGATGTCATCAGCTCTGAGGTTGCTAAGCTACAGACACAACACCCTAGTGCGTTTGGTGCAATATCTGGGGATTTTAATCATGTCACACTCTCTGCTACACTTCCGACATTCAAACAATTTGTCAGCTGCTCTACCAGAGAAAATAAAACACTGGACTTGTTTTATGCAAATGTCAAGGATTCATACATCGCTAAAGCAAGAACCCCTCTTGGCAAATCAGATCACAGTCTTGTGTTTCTCTGCTCAAAATATAAACCCCTTGTTCAGAGACAACTGGCTCTCCTCAAGGATGTGTGTTGAGCCCTCTCCTGTTCACTCTGCTCACATATGATTGTACAGCTACCCATCCAGGCTGTCATATTGTAAAGTTTGCAGATGATACAGCTGTGGTGGGATGCATCACAAACAATGATGAGTCCAGCTACAGGCAGGAGGTGGAACACCTGGAGAGCTGGTGCAAGGACAATAACCTTCACATCAATGTGAAGAAGACAAAGGAGATGATTGTGGACTTCAGAAGGAACAAACACACCCACACCCCACTGAACATAAGTGGATCTGCGGTGGAAGTGGTCTCCAGCTACAAGTACTTGGGTGTACACTTGAATGATAACCTCAGCTGGAGCAACAACACCACCAGCCTGATCAAGAAAGGTCATCAGAGACTCTACTTCCTCAGACGGCTGAGACGAGCTGGTCTGAGTAGCCCAGTCCTCACCTCCTTCTACAGGTGTGCAGTGGAGAGCATCCTGTGCTCCAGCATCAACGTGTGGCATGGAGGCTGCACAGTTGCAGAAAGAAAAGCTTTGCAGAGAGTGGTGAGGGCTGCACAGAAGTCTGTTGGAGTCAGTCTCCCCACTATCACAGACATTTACACCAGATGCAGGAAGAGGGCCACCTGCATCATGAAAGACCCCACTCACCCAGCACACACACTCTTTGCCCCACTCCCCTCAGGACGGAGGTTGAGGAGCATCAAATGTAGAACCACTAGACTGAGGAACAGCTTCTACCCTGAGGCTGTTAGACTCATGAATAAATAAATAATAAGAATACTCACTGCAAAATATCACAACATGCTGATCTGTTTCATGTTGCTGTGTTCATTTGTGACCATCTGCTCATACAGACTCATGTTCATGCTGCTGTTTGTAATGATGTTTCTCTATTACATCAATGCTTAGTGTATTTCTAGTTGATGTTTTTCTTAGTTATATCCTAGATGTTATTACTGTTTTTCTCTTACATTTTGTTGTTGGATGTAACTGGGACCCTGTGTACATAATCTCGTTTCATCACATGTACCACATGCGGTGCAAATGACAATAAAGATTCTCTGACTCTCTGACTCTGACCTGTAATAAATAGAACAGTGAGAAAATGGTCAACAGAAGCTGAAGAAGCCCTACGGGGTTGTTATGAGTCTTCAGACTGGGATGCACTGTGCCAGCCACATGGAGAGGACATCAATGCCATGACTGAGTGTGTGACCGACTATATAAACTTCTGTGTAAACAACACCATCCCCACCAGAACAGTGAGATGCTTCCCCACTACCAAACCCTGGATCACCACTCATACTTTGTATATAGTCTTACTGTTTTGTTCCATACATTTATTATGTTTGTCTACTGGTAGGAAATGTTTGATTTAACAGAAATGTAAACTTAACATTAAAGGCAGTGAAATGTTAATATTTGTAATGTTTGACTGGGTCAGTGTGAAATGAGGCTACTCAGAGAGCCCCATTTTACTTTTTCTCAGCGTCTCAGCTTCAACAGCAGCAGAATACAACTGAAAAGAGGAAAAATGTCTGAAAAGGTTCTCCTTCGTTCCACGTTTCATAGAAGACGTGCTGCCGTCAGGTGACTGCTGGGACCTGCTCAAAGTTACTGACAAGGTCAGATCGAATCCAGAAATCAAATTGAAATGTTATTTGCCATTCTGCAGTAAAAGCAAAACCATGAAAAGTGTGAAATTGCATTTTCTTTCCTCCAATATTCACTCAGAATGTTACTTTTTTCATTGGGACATCCCCCAAGCCTCTCCCCACTTTAAGATGTGTTGCTGCCATCACCTTAAAACAATTGTTTCCCATGTTTTATTGTGGGGAAAAACAGTTTGAGATTTGCAAATCAATGGATTTTTTTACGTCTCAATTATTTCATCATTTGGTTGCAGTTGCTGGTTTGTACAGAAAAGTATTTTGAACGCCTCCTTGACAGTGGGAGTTTAGAAACTAACAAGATGTTGCCTCGAGACCCCAGCATGGCACTTTATACCAGTTCGGCATTTTCAAAGCGCAGACAAAACAAAGAAACTAAATGTGCTAGCTGAATGTTTAACAGCAACACCATGCAGGACATTCTACTGCACTAATTTGAAACATTGGTCCAACTCATTATTTATGTGCTGAATCCTGTCTCCCAGCTTCTTTTTCAAACCAACTTTTCTTTTTTGTTGTTGCTTTAAACTTCTGATGCGACAAATCATGTATCCAGAATCCTGCATTCCTCATTAGGCTCCTCCTGATAGCCTACACATTATTTAGATCTTGCACCTCAAACATTCAACGGATGTTCTGAAGACAGCGTCAGGGTGTGTAAGTGATGCTACTGCTGGAGCTGCACCACATCACTGCTGCAGGAGCAAAGACCAACAAGACTAAATGCACTAGTGATTTTCTTTTCCCTGGTGTCTTTGTGTTCATTTATCATTAGCCTGAGAAATATAAAAATAAACTTGATGAGCAAATGGACAGATTGTAATGAAAGGTTCAGACAGCAATCAATATTTGTATATCTACAACTGTTTAACCGAGTCAGCCTAATTTAAGATTATCGCCCTAGGTTATCAATATTAGCCAAAATTAAAATGTCAGATTTATTAAAAAATTCAAATATGGCATGGTATATTGAGTCATCCCTAAAGCCCCCAGTATACTGTTCTTTGTGCCCAGTGCCGCTGGACTGGCGTGAGCTGCGCGCAGGCAGTTCATATTATACTCCGTGCAAGCGCAGCTCTCTGGAGTGCAGGCTACAGGACAAATTGAGGTCGCTGATTGGTCATTTGCTGACACGCGAGGCAGTTTATTAACGCGCGCGCGTAAGCGTAGTAAAATTTGAGCTTGGCGCGTTCACGCCCGCGATCAAAGGCTTTTGCCGCGGCGCTCCCACGGCGCCG
Organism: Garcialebias charrua; assembly: GCA_038048925.1. Taxonomy (NCBI): domain Eukaryota; kingdom Metazoa; phylum Chordata; class Actinopteri; order Cyprinodontiformes; family Rivulidae; genus Garcialebias; species Garcialebias charrua. The sequence continues at coordinate 16,642 of JBBPBX010037561.1, read as the reverse complement.
AGCGGCAAAAGAAACAGGTATAATAATTTGTCACATTTGTCATCTGTGTATGTTCCCATACTTGACAGACGAAATTGGTCTTCTGCATTTAACCCAACCACCACCAGGTGGTGCAGTGAGCAGCGTAGTCGCGCTCGGGGAGCTGGAGAATTAGATGTGCACTCATAGACACCCCAAGGTGTGTTGTAGTGGCCGGGGCGCGAACCCGCGTCCTTCGGGTCCCAAGTCAAAAGCCCTGCCACTACACCATCTTGGATCCCATTGGGGCCTTTACACCTACTTTAATTCCAACAAAGTTCAGTCAGGTCATCTGGACCATTTCTTTTTATATGTTTCGTCTTTCATCCAAAGAACTTCTTCAGTGGCATGGCTCAGTTGGTATGCTGCTGCCTCTCAGCAAGCAGGCTACCCTGGTTCAAATCCCGGGTTGGCGCCTTTCCGGGTGCATGTTCTCGCCATGTATGTGGGTTTTCTCCGTGTACTCTGGTTTCCTCCAACAGATCAAAAACATGCATGTTAGGCTTGTCAATCTGTTACAGAAGCATGATCTGTAGTGTAGCTCATTTGTGCATGCTAATAGGAATACTTCCAGGTCAAACGGATCGTCGTTGAATATACTAGATTAAAAAAAATGTACTAGTAGAATTCAGTTCATGAATAAGAACAGTCTTAATTTACTTAGAAAAGTATTTGCTCCATCTCCGCCGATTTTCCTTTTTGCCAATTTACGTCACTCGTATTTCTGTTAAAATCATTGACATACTGTATGGAGCCAAGATGGTGTAGTGGCAGGGCTTTTGACTTGGGACCCGAAGGACGCGGGTTCGCGTCCCGGCTGAGTGCACACCTAATTCTCCAGCTCCCCGAGCGCTTTCTGGCTGCTCACTGCACCACCTGGTGGTGGTTGGGTTAAATGCAGAGACGAATTTCGTCTGTGTATGGGAAACATACACAGATGACAGACAAAGACATTATTATTTGTCATGGTTTATATGCAGCTTCACCACTGAGCAGTGCCGTTTCACCAGGCTGGGGTCAGGTGGTCTAATATCTTCTTAACCAACGCTTTGTAACGGATACGAGTGGAGTAAATTAGATACATGAAGATTGGTGAAGATTAGAGCACATAATTTTCTAAGCAAATTAAGAGTTTATTCAAAAACAACGGCGAACCCTGCAACCCGGAAGTACACTACGGATCGTGCTTCCATAACGGATTGGGGAATGACAACACTGATTGGTCAATTGTCCCTAGGTGCGAGTGAGAGAATGGTTTGTCTCATTGTGAACCTGTGATGTACTGGAGACCTGTCCCCAGGGCATACCCTGCCTCTCGCACATCGACTTCAGGATATGGGCACCGGCAACCCCAAAGGAAAGAAGCAGGTCAAGATAATGGACTTCTTCAGTCTGAGGAGCCACAACAAACAGAGTCTCACATAACTTGCCAGTTTGCTGGTGAGCCAGTAAACTGGTTGGTCCACTATGTGGATGTGCTGCTTGTGGGACTGCTTGATGAAACGACTCAAAAAAAGTTCAAATAACTTGACTGAACTTTGTTTTTTGTTTAGTTTTACTGGATTAATGAGCATGAACTTTGATGTTTTGAAAATAATTCATGTTAATGATCAAGATCCTGCATAAAATTGTACATTAAAGGTTTGACCACCACTCCAATCTGTCCCTGAGAATCACATTTGCTTCAAACTATGCAAGGCAGCAGGCAATACTTATTTCTTTACAGATTGTTTGGCCTTCATTTCTAGTATCTTTTTAATAAACATACAAAAGTCTGAGTTTCAGGATGTTTGCATACTTGCAGGAATAACACTGCTTTTGGAAATGTTTTCCACTTCAAGGGTTCCTGTCTAAAGGGGTCAGACAGGAAGTGCAGCAGTGGAGGGTTCTGTCAGGCCGGGATGAACCCAAGGTGAAAAGAGGCATCGTGGAGCAGTGCTGCCATACCCCATGCAGCATTCACCACCTGGAGGGCTACTGCGACTGACCCACCAGTTCACAACTAGCACCACTCATAGTTTGTAAAAAGGTCCTGAAGTCAATTTCTGGCCCCGATACTTGCTGGCTATGTCTTATCAACTGAAGGAAATAAAGCTTCATGACCCATAACCCGAGGCTCCTCTCTGCAAACATGTGAATTTGTGTTGTAGTGGCTGCAGACTTGGACGGAGCAGCTGCAGTCCTGCAGTGCTCTCTACTGGCTCAGAACAGATGTGGCAAAGACGAAGCAATCGCAATGTTCTGCACAGAACATTTACACAGATGAAGTCAAGAAATGTGGGAAACATTTGTGTAAAATGAGTAATACAATTTGTCTTTAATTACAAAAGAGAAACCATTTACAATCTTCCCACATAAAAAAAGTTAAAATTATCATCATTTAAAAAAATAAAAATAAAAAAAGGAAAAAAACTAGTTGAACACATTTTCAGGCTTCTGACCTGGTATACACTTAACTACCTGTGCCAAAGACGTTCCTAGACTTCTGTAAAGTACTTGCATGCAAACACAGTCCCGATGAACTCTGTGGGACAATATAAAGTTTGATTTGGAAAACACAAACACATAGTTCAAACATTTAGAACTCGTAATTTTAACTAGTAAATAACGACAAAACTCAAAATAAATCAATCGTCTTTATAGTTGTCCGAACTTGTCCAAGAGAAGAGCTCTATTGCTCTTTAGTTTCCTATCAAACAAACAAGAACAAGAAGAGTCACCATCAAAAGTAAGACGAAACAAAAACCGATCGGAGGTGGTCGAGTGTTTGGTGTTCACCTTCTTTAAGCGGTTTGGTCGTTTCCGCTCCTCTGTTCTCCTTGTCGTGCTGGAAAGCTTTGCTGGGATCAAACCTGGGACGCGCGGCGCCCGGGAGCTTAGCTTTCAGCTGTTCCAGATCACTCTTGTGGCGACTCACAAGAGAACGAAGCTTTGACAACTCCTACAAACAGATTTATTAACACATCGGTAAAACAAAAGAAGAAACAAAAAGGACACAACATATGCTGCTCCACTTTATTTTATTGACCTGTTTCAGGGAGACGTTCTCATCTTTGAGCTTCATCACATGCTTGATCTTTTGCTTCTGGTTGTGGTGCCCCAGGAGGCTAGCGTAAGCATTAGCCAACTTATTTAACTCTTCTTGGTTGGTCCCGTTCTCATTAAGTAGCACCGCCCGCTCTGCTGCAAACGCATTAAGTTGTTCCTGTGGGCAAACACACCAAACAACATTATTTAATTTAAAGGTTCAGTCTGCAGTTTCTGTAGAACATCAGCACTTAGAAAAAATTTCAACAAGCAAAGCATTCTGATCCCTCCCCCTCAGAGCCATATATGGCTCTGCCCCCTTGTGGTCTGTTGAAATTTGAATTCAAGCTCTGTTTTTATTGGCTGATTCAAATTCAAGCTCGGTTTTTATTGGCTGGTTACAAACTTTGTTTTTATTGGCTGGAAAATGGCGGGTCACTTTTTCTTTTTAGAAATGCTTATTTACCACCTGGAGAAGCAAGGGGACAATATTTTTTTTTTGTTTTTTCAGAGATTACCTCTCTAACATCAATCTAGTGACAGAGTGAAGAAATATGTTAAAATATATATTGTTTGAAAAGTTACAGACTACATTACAATCTTACATACCCCAGCTTTAACTAGCAGCTGAAATAACATACAGCTTAAAGGTCCACTGACATCATCTTACAAATTTGCATGAAATGATAGAAGATACATACAGTATTTTATCATTCAACTATGTTCGTTTTGGCAAACAAAATGATAAAATAATGAAAATTCCTTCCAAACTGAGTCTGAAATGAAAAACCGCCTTTTTCTCTGAAAAATCAGACTACCGGTACAAGTGAATGCAACATTTGTGACGTAGGAAGCAGGACCTTCAGTCTGCGTTTGCCATTAACGCATTCTCTGCCAGATCGCCTTTTTTTTTTTGGTAAGATTTTAAAAAAATGCCGGTTCGGTGTGTCACATTTGGGTGTTCTAATATCATCAGTGAACAAGTGAGCCTTTTCACTTTCCCAAAAGATGTAAGACCTTCATCAAAAATGGAATAAATAAAGCTGCCTCCCCTCGGACTGAGCTCCCTGTTTCCTGAACAGGTAAGAGTCAAATACATACGGTGCAGACCTAAATTAGAACCTGCTGTTTCTGCTCATCTAACTTCCTGCTTCCAAAACTGAAGACAAATAGCTCAAATCTTAACTTAGATTGATAATTTTGTTGTTTTATTTCTTGTTCGCCATGAATATTTATATGGGGTGGGGCGTTCTAAAGACGTTCTTTCTCCTACGTCACAAATGTTGCATTCGCTTGTAGTCGGATTTTCAGAGAAAAAAGCCGTTTTACATTTCAGACTCAGTTTGGAAGGAATTTATTATTTTATCATTTTGTTTGCAAAAAAGAACATAGTTGAATGATAATATACATATCTTCCATCATTTCATGCAAATATGTAAGATGATGTCAGTGGACCTTTAAAGTGCATGCATTGCAATCACTTCATGTTAAATAAACTAATGACAAAGACGACGGACCTGAAAAGGTCTGACTTTAGCAAACAGTTCCTCGTACTGTTCCTTCCAGCGCTCAAGTTCAGCACACGAGCAGCTTTAAACAGAAAAAAGATCAAGTTGTAAAAGAATGTTTAAAAAGTACAAGTGGACGTGGTGAGGCCAGAGGAAACCCTCTGCTGCTCACCTCGTCTCTTGTGCTTCAGATAATTGTGTTTGGAGCTGCCGTCGCTGCTCCTCCATGTCCCACTGCAGCGTGACCTTCTCCTGACTCAGAACCTCCACTTGCTCCCTCAGGGCGAGCTTCTCCCGTCCGTGGTGTTCCAGCTCGTGCACCACAGCCTGAGCCTTCTCCTGCACGAGGTTTAATTGGGCCTGGAGGCCAACCTTCTCTTGTTCCGTGTCGTCCAGGCGAGCCCGGAACTGATCTCGGTCCCGTTCGGCGGCGTTCAGCTGGTTTTCGAGCACACGGCTGAACTCTTGAAGTTTCACCTCAGACAGCGAGCTCTCCCTTTCCTTGTTTAACTTCTCAAGCTCAGCGTGTAGACTCTGCACCTCTGACCTGACCCGCTCGTGGTTCTTCCTCTCAACTTCCAGTGATTCTTTTTCCTCCTCCAGAGCTTTGTGGATTTTGTCTTTCTCCTCTCGTTCTTCTTGGAGCTGCTTTATTATTTCTGCTTTTTGCCGACTCGTCTCCTCCAAGACTTTGTGGGCTTCTTCCCTCTCGTGTTGGAGTCGAGTTAAACTCTGGTTTCTCTGTTCCTCGAGACGACTCAGCGTCTCTTCTCTCTCATGTATGTGCAGCTGCAGCTCCTTCTGAAGCTGTGCCACTTGAGCCGCGTGGCTCGCCTCGGCGGCCTTCATCTCCTCCTCTTTGAGTGCAAGGCGAGCCTGAACCTCCAGCAGAACTCTACAAGACGAACGACAACACAAGTGAAACAGTGACAAATACGTCAGCGTGGAGAGAAAGTGAATTTCAGGCATACTTTGAATTCTCCTCAGCCTTTGCTTCAGCCAACAGTCTCTCCTGGTGCTCGTTGGTCCACTCCTTCAGCTTCTTGACCTCTTCCTCCTTCTGTTCAACCATTTTGTTCATTGCCTCCATCAGTTGCCGGGTCACTCTCTCCACCTCTGCTTCCAGCTCTCTCCGGCTTTCTTTTGCTCCTCTTAGATCTTCTTTGGTGCTAAGAAGTGAGACAATTGTTCTGTGAAGCTCAGACACTGACAGCATTTAAAGGTTCAGACGAGCACAAATCAAACAGAACATCCTGACAGCTGAGGGCTCACCTCTCCAGCTCCGACACAAGATCCTCCATCTTTCTCTGGGAGTCTGCGTTTGCCTCCTGGAGCTCTCTCACTGTTGCTAAATGCAGCTCTGTCATCGATACCCCATCACTGCTTTTACAGACAGACAAGCATACGATCTTATGATATAACCTGTATGGCAACCTTGAAAGTCATCGTGTCACATAATTTAATAATATGATGTATGATCATTATATTTTATGATCATGTAAATAATGAATGCCTTATGTGAATTGTACAACACAATAATGACTTGCGATGTAAAAGGTAAAAAAAACTACTGGCAGATTACCGGTAATCAGACAGCTATGAGAAAGTTGCTAAAACAAGTTACTAGTTATATTAACATCTTCCTCTTCTTCTTTCGACTTTTCCCTTTTCAGCGGTCGCCACAGTGAGTCATCCTCCTCCATCTCACTCTGTCCTCTGCATCCTCTGTCCTCACTCCAACTACCTTCATGTCCTCTCTAACTGCATCCATATATCTCCTCTTTGGTCTCCCTCTGTGTCTTTTTCCTGGCAGCTGCATTTCTAACATCCTTCTACCAATATACCCACTGTCCCTCCTCTGGACATGTCCAAACCATCTCAGTCTGGCCTCCCTAACTTTATCTCCCAGTTGTTCAACATGTGCTGTACCTCTGATGATCTCATTCCTGATCTTATCCATCCTTGTCACTCCTAAGGAGAACCTCAGCATCTTCATTTCTGCCACTTCCAGTTCTTTCTCCTGTCTTTTTGTCAATGCCACTGTCTCCAGACCATACAACATAGCTGGTCTCACCACTGTCTTGTAAACTTTTCCTTTGACCTTTGCTGACACCTTTTTGTCACAAATCACTCCTGAAACTTTTCTCCATCCACTCCATCCTGCCTGGACTCTCTTTTTCACCTCTTTACCACATTCCCCATTTTCCTGGACAGTGGACCCCAAGTACTTGAAGTCCTGCACCTTTGTGACCTCTGCTCCTTGTAGCCTCACTGTTCCACTGGCCTCCCTCTCATTCACACACATGTACTCTGTCTTACTACGGCTGACTTTCATTCCTCTTCTTTCAAGTGAATACCTCCACCTCTCCAAGTTCTCTTCCACCTGTCACAATGTAAATATATATATATATATATATATATATATATACTTACCGGTATACCTTCATATGCCATGTAGTAGTAGTTTTTTTTAGCACAAAGCAGAAATAATTTATGGCTGTTTAGGGCTACTTTTGCTACACAGACATTATGTAAAAACACTCTGGGGGGGGGGTGAACACCAAAAGGAAACAAGTGGCTTTCATTCAACATCTGGTTGTATTATTTGAACAGCCTCTACATTCAGCTGCTAAGAAAAATGGATTCAAATGTACACAGAGAGGCCCGATTCTCTTATTAACAACATGAAGGAATAAAGTCGTGTAGACAAACGGACAAAACCCAGATCAGACCGTTCCATTTGACTGTCAAAGAAGTGTCTACATGTATTTCAAATGATAGTATTTGTTTTAACAGGGTACTCACCCCTAGGCCTGTCACTATAACAAAATTTTGCTGGGCGATTGTCTCAGAAATTATTGCGATAAACGATAATATTGTTTGAAATGTGACAATAATTAGTAATTATTGGTCAAATTTAAGATAGTATCTTTTTTGACCACTGGATGGCAGTATAAGACTGTTTGAATCGAAGGATAGATAGTGAGGTAGTGACACGGGCTGTCTCTCCGGTTCTAAAAATGGCCGACGCTCGGTGTGGTTTGAGCTATTTAGCATAGCATTTTTCACACAAAGCTTTTAATAAAAATAAAAACCAGTAAACAAGTTCTCAGCTTCTTTTTGCAGAGAAAAATAACTTTTTTTTTGTGGGCGGCCGTGGCGTAGTGGTAATGGCAGTCGTCCCCCGATCGGAAGGTTGGCGGTTCGAATCCCGGTTCCCCACACCATGTGTCATTGTGTCCTTGGGCAAGACACTTAACCCCGAGTTGCTCCCGGTAGGACAGGAAAGCACCTTGCATGGTAGTCTGCCGTTACCGGTTTATGAATGTGTGTAGCACTTTGAGATTTTCACTAATGAAAAGTGCGTTATAAATTCATTCATTCATTCATTCAACCTTTATTCATTATTATTATTATTATTTCACAAAAGGCACAGGTTTCATCTGTGAATTCTGGAGCTTCGACAAGACGGAGGTTTTTCCCCGCAAGGTCAGCTTGTTAGCTCGTAGCTTAGCTGCTTTTAGCCATCCAAAACCATGATTTTCGACAGTTAAATGGATTTTAAAGAGAAAAGAGAAAGGGAGGGGTCAGTGAAGAACACTGGAGTCGAGCCTTTTGTCATCCATTCTTCAGAAAGTGAGACAATGAATCGATAAAGCCGATAAGATAAATGAAAATGAGGTTGATAATTCTCATTTATCATGCAATTAATTGATTTTTGTTAATCACGACAGGCCTACTCACCCCTCCAGTAGGCTGTTCAGCTGTTGCTTCAGCTGTTCTTTTTCCTGCAGCAGGTTCTCAATGACCTCCTGACTTTTTTCTGCCACCTCCTGCCTCTTCAGCTCTTGTTCCTCCATAACAGCCAGGTCTCCCAGTATCTCCTCCATCTCCTCCTTCAGCTGTCCCATTTGCTGCTCAGACTCCTCTCTTTCCTGCTCCACCAGTGTAGTCAAAGAGTCCACAAGAGCCTGAAGACAAAAGAATAGCTGAAACAAACCTCATATTGTCCGTGTGTGTTGGACTGTTCGGGATGAGTGGAACCTTTTCTTTCGTCAGCTCCTCAGTAAGCGTCTCGTGTTCTTGCTCAAGCTGAATCTGTCTCTTCTTCTCATCTCTGTTAGCCTGCTGTAACAAGTTCAGCTCCATCTTCAGCTCCTCTATTCTTCTGAGCCCATCTTCTTGAGTTTTGTCTAAAACAAAACAAAAAAAAGAGACATTAGACAAATTAAAAACGTTTAATAGAAGCTACTGGAGTCAAGCTGAACATACTTCTTTCTTCCTCAGAGAACAGACACCTCTGTTCAAGATGTGCCACCCTCTCGCCCAGCTCCCTCTCGGTCCTCCTGAGCACCTCTCTCAGTCTGGCGAGCTCGGCTTCTTGCTGATGGACTGTCGCCTGAGAGTCCTGAACTTCTTGTCTGGTCAGCCTCATCTGCTTCTCCATGTCAGCCACTGCCTTTTTTGCCAACTTTAGCTCCGTCTCTTGGTACTCTAATCTCTGCTCCGCTTCCCGTAAAGCCTCTTTGGACGCCTGTAGATCCTTCTGGAATTTCTGGGCATCTTCCTCTTTCTGTCTCAGCAAAACCTGAGTGGTTTCCAGTTCTGAAGTTTGCTGCATCTCTAGTTGACTATAGAAAAGGGTCAGTACATGACAAATAGGTGATAAAGAATGTATTATAAGAAACATCTTCTTACTTTTGTTTTTCCAGTTGAAAACTCTCCATCGTCTTCTCTTCAATCTTCAAACGAAGTTCCTACAAACACATGAAGCTAATTTTCACATTTTTCATGATAAAAGTTGAATCAAAAAGCTGCATTTTGTTCTTAAAGATGAGGTCCGTACTTGTATCTGGTCATTTGCTTCATCCAAGTATCTCTGAAGTACTCTGATCTCCTCTCTCAACTCTTGGATCACTGCTGCAAAACAGAATTTCATGTTTTTGAGCATAAATAAAAAAACATTCGAGACCTAAACTTATTTTAGTAAGCATGAGACAAGATTTTAAAAAAATTAACAATATGCAGTGTATGCTTAAAATGTGAGACCTTCTAAGATCTATGGGTCAACTTGGCAAAATGAGGTCATTATACAGCGCTCACCATTTAATCGAGCGTTTTCATTCTCAGACTCGTCGTTCTGGGATTTTGTCTCCAGATGCAGCTCCTCTAAAAGAAACAAAAATAAAAAATGGTTTATCTGAAAAACTAACTCGTCCCCTAGTATGCTTATAAAGTCATAAACCTTACCGAGGTCTTTGTTCCTGTCAACGAGAGAAGAAACGGCTGCCTTGGCTGCCTGGAGATCCATTTCTAATGCATTCAGTTGGCCTTCAGAGTTCATTTGAAGGAGACTTAACTCCTGGACATAACCAGATATCATATGAAGAAAAAGTCAAATTTTCTGTTGAGCCAGCCTCAGAAAAGGTTAAATCTGAAGTTCAATATTTATGAAAGAAAAGACACACCTGGTTTTTAGCATCCAAATTGTTCCTAGCTTCCATCAGCTCCATTGTGAGAGAATTTATTCTCTTTTTTGTTGTGTCAGTAGAAACCTAACAATACAGTGATATTCTCACATCACAGGGTTCTTTTAAACTATACTTATAAAGACTGGTGAAGGTAAAGCAAAACAAACATTTTAAAGCAAGAAAAAATAAAAAAAATTCAGCACCTTGTTTTTCAGAAACTCGTTAATTTTCTTGAGCTCTGCTTGCTGTCTTTCGAGTGTAACGACAGAGGCGGTGAGGCCTGTCTTCTCCCTCACTGCAGCCAGCAGCTTGGCCTCCACCTTCTTCAGCTCTTCTTCAAGGACCAGCACCCGACGATCCAGCTCCCCTCTCTGCTGCACCAGGGACCGGATCTGGAAAAGAAACAAAAAAACAACATGTCAAAGTTGTTCCAGCCATTAAATGTCCGGATAGGAGCTGCAACATACTCCGATTACATTAATAACATGGATGGATGTGATGCAATACAGATAGTGCTTTCAAAAGCTGCACCTCTCTCTCCAAGAGCTTCTGCTGCTTCAGCTCAAACGGGATGCAGCTTCTTTCCTTCTTTGCACTGGAGGCCCCGGTCTGGGGTTTTCCCAAGAACAGCAACAGAGGAACAAAAGTTTAATAACAAACACTGGTGTCAGATTGATCAGAGTAGTTTTAACACTGCAACATGTTTGAGCTACTGAACTTACAACGAGCCCATCAGCTGATAAAGTCCTGCGAACAGGAGAAGCGAAGACGTTTCTGGAAGGAGATGAAGGTGGCAGCAGATCAGCTGCACATGCTAAACACAAGAAAACAAACATTTAACATGACATAAAGAGTCACTTTATATTGATTTCTTAACACATCCACCTACCTGACTTCACAGGTCTGAATCGATCAGATTTGTCAAAGGAAGCAGTTCCCTTCGGATCCCCTGGTTTGATGTCGTAAGTTCCCGGTGGAGGAGCACAACCTTTAACAAACAGCACGTTGGCTACTAGGATTCACAAAGTGTGAGACTAGATTACACTTCCCCACGTTTTATATGATTTTATACCATTGTGCTAACTGAAGACGCTGAATCCACCCAGTCATTCACTGTTTGTTTAGCGGCTAAGCTAAGTATGCCAGCTAAGCTACTTACCGTTAAATAACACGAGTGGATAATTTGCCCGCGAGCTCTTCACTGTTGAACATCACTTACCTACGTGCTCATTGAACCTCTTCAAAGGAGCTCTTGCAAAAGACATTTTTAATCAACCTTTTGGGCGTACTGTACTTCCAAAATGTTTAGCAGGTTTGGAGCTGCAGAGCAGCTGCTGGTACCACTACCGCCGCTGAATTTTCAAACAACGTCATGACGTATTTTATGCGTACGTGTCCAATAGAAATCGAGGATTTTGTGATGACGCAATCCGAATGATTCAGAGGTTTGTATGGCAAGCCCTTTGTTCACTCTGCCACAGCTCTGAGGAGACCATCATCCATCTCTTCTGGGACTGTTCTCATACTCAGGTGTTCTGGAAAGACATTTTCATGTATGTAAATAGAAAGTTAGAAATTGACCTACCATTTGACGCTAAAATTATACTGTTTGGTTTCTTTTGTCCAAATATTTCAAGTAAGAAAGTTTTTGTTGTAAATTTAATACTACTCTTAGCCAAATTTTACATCCACAGTTGTAAATTCTCCTTGCTAAAACCTAGATTTATAGTGTTTTCTAATTATATTTCCTCTTACTTAGCTACTTTAAAGTACTGTACTAATGCCAAAGCTTTAAAAACTAAAACAATCTGTAACGAATTTCTGTTGTAAGCTACGAGGTTCCATTTGTTTCAAAAATGAGCAGAAGTCATTTGTGTCGTTGGTACATGTAGTTGGTCTATGTTGCATGTAGATGTTGCATAAGCACAAGTCATATGTGTTGTTGGTAGATGTAGTTGGTCTTTGCTGCTTGTAGATGTTGCATATGTCTATGTTGCATATGTCTATGTTGCATATGCGTTCGCTGCATATGTGTTCGCTGCATATGTGCTCATTGCATATGTGCTCATTGCATATGTGTTCTGTGCTCATTGCATATGTGTTCTGTGCTCATTGCATATGTGTTTGTTTCATATGCGTTGCGTTCGCTGCATATGTACAGTAGTTCATGTCGTTGGTCCTTGCTGTTGGTTCGTGTCGTTGGTCCCTGTTGCTATTGCCTGTTCTCTTCGCCATTAAAAAAATCTTGAAGTAGGTCATGTCTAATCAAAGTGTTTATTAGATATTAATTACAAAAATGTTGTTCTTTCAATATTAGTGGTTTCAATAAATATGGTTTAAAAAATGTCCATCTATCTCGTATTTCCTTTAGGCTTTAATCAGGGCAGCTAACAAGGTGAAGGGGTGTACTGTTGCCTCCCTCTAGTGGCGTAGATAATTGCATTAAATCAAAAATGCCAGTCTTTATTATTTATTATTAATTCTGGCATTAGGGTAATAATAATAATAATAATAATAATAATAATACTAATAATAATAATGTGCCTGTGCATTGACCTTTCTGCTCTACCCTTGTCCGAAAAACAAAAAGTCACAAATCTGGGAGTGATAATGGATCCTTCCATGAAACTCAACAGTCTTTTTTTTTATTTTATTTTTTATTTTTTTGCCTGTATTTTTTTTTTATTTTTTAGAACTTTATTTAAGCAAAACAAGTATACATCAAAACAAGAGAATGAAGTATACAATACAATATAACAACCACACAAACAAACAGCCAGGGGTGATAACTACATAAGAATATGCAAAGATGTACATATAGAAATTGTTCTTAGAGCCTTTTCATTTGTAGAGTCTGTTATTGATTTGATATACAGTTCCATTTCTTTAACAAAAACAGAGAAACAAGGTGTTTTATTACCAAATTTACATTTATGAATATAAAATTTAGCAAAGAGGATTAACAGGTTTATAATAAAGAAACGTTTAGTATCCTTTCTATGGAATTTATAGAAACAAAATAAAACATTTTCCCAGCATAATGAAAAATTCTTTAAAATATGATCATTAATAAACCTACTAAACTCAGACCAGAACCTATGTGCAAAGAGACAGAGCCAAAAGAGATGTGTCACAGTTTCTGGATGGCCCTCACAGAAGCTGCAACTAGTGTTTATGTCTCTTTTAAATTTTACCATATAGTGCTTAGCAGGGTAAATTTTATGGAGAATTTTAAATGACACTTCTTTCACCTTGTTTACAATTAAAATATTTATGGGGGATCATCCAAACTGTTTTCCAATGAATATCAGGGACATAACGGCTCCAGTAAATTGTTAAAGATGGACGAGAAACAGTCATTTCTTGAAACAACCTGCGTATTCCCTTATTGCTCTTCCCAGTCTCCTGTGAAAAACAGATTTTCCCCACAGATGACTCGGCTGGATCAGGGACAGTGAGTGGAACAGACAGAGTATCATTTGTGTTTTTAAACAACATTAAGGTGCCCAAAGGTACAGCATTAACCACCATGGAGAATTGAGACTAACTGGAAAATTATATATTGAGCAGAATTCATTGTAATTGATTAATTGACCTTCCTTATTAACCAGCTGAGCCACCCGTAGGATCCCATTTTGAACCCAAGTTTCAAGATATAGTGATTTATTTTTAAATAAAATATCTCTGTTGTTCCAGATGAGGTATTTGTGAGGTGAGAAGTTATGTTTATATATGAGCATCCACGCCAAGAGCACCTGCTTATGGAAAGATGAAAGTTTTACAGGAAGTTTCTCAACATTTTAAAATGAGGTAAAGCCACCACAGCACGAGAAAACGTAATTTGGTATAAGGTTCCAGATAGAAGTTGGATTTTTAAGGAAGTGTTTAGCCCATTTAATTTTGAATGTGTTATTTAAAGTAGAGAAATCCAGACAGTTAAGTCCACCTGATTCATAATTATTCATAATAACAGTTTTTTTTATATAGTGTGTACGATTTTTCCATATAAAATTAAAAATCATACGATCAATATCTTTACAGATTTTGTTGTCTAAATATAAGGGGAGAGCAGCATATGTCAATCGGGATAATCCTTCAGCTTTGGTAATCAACACTCTACCTTTTAGAGATAAGTCCCTCTGAAGCCACTGGTTTAATTTATTTTTGGTTTTCTGCATAATTGGAGTAAAATTAGAGGAGCATCTTAATTTTTGGTCTTTAGAGATTTTATTATTTTTTTTTTTTCTTCTTTCGGCTTTATTCCCTGCGTTAGGGGTCGCCACAGCGAACTAGTCGCACGAAGATTTGGCAGTTTTTTACGCCGGATGCCCTTCCTGACGCAACCACAGACCACCGAGCAACCACAGCCCTCTGTGTGGAGCAGAGAGCTGATATCTAGGGTTCCCGGGGGAGCAGATGGTGTGGGTTAAGGGCCTTGCTCAAGGGCCCAGAGTGGGGCAGATGAGGGTGGAGACAAGTGTGACCATTTCACGTACCCCACCCACATCTTTGATGTTGTCGGTACCGGGGCTTGAACCGGCGACCTTCCGATCACAAGCGCACCTTCTTAACCTCTGCGCCACCACTCCCAGGTCTTTAGAGATTAAAATTCCTAAATAAGTAACTTCTTGTTTAACAGGGATATTGCAAATAACATTAGCAAGACAATCCTTAATTGCTAGCAAGTCACATTTTTTTAAATTTAAAAATAAGCCGGAGGCCTTGGAAAAGGTATTAATCACCTCTAAGGCAAGGGGGATCTGGTTTGCATTTCTTAAAAATAATGTGGTGTCATCAGCCAGCTGGCTGATTATGAGCTCTTTATTAGCTATGCTGATTCCTTGTACAGAACTATTGGAGACATGAGTTGTAAGGATTTGAGTGCAAAGTAAGAATAAAAAAAACTCAACAGTCATGTAAACATGATCGTCAAATCCTGTTTTTTCCAGCTGAGGCGACTGTCTAAGCTGAAGCCCATATTATCCAAAAATAACCTGGAGACAGTGATTCACGCATTCATTACATCTAGGCTTGATTACAAGTGCGGCCGTGGCGTAGTGGTAAGGGCAGTCGTCTCCCGATCGGAAAGTTGGCGGTTCGACTCCCGGGACCCGCACCATGTGTCGTTGTGTCCTTGGGCAAGACACTTAACCCTGAGTTGCTCCCGGTAGGACTGGCAGCGCCTTGCATGGCAGTCTGCCGCTTTGGGGCTCCTCAAAGGGGGCTGGAAGGCGCTATATAAGTAAGCTCCATTTACCATAACAATGGCATATAATGAGAGCAACACATTAAATACATGAACAGTAAGAATCCAAACCTGCTCGCATGAAGGGTCAGGTATAGAAAGGTTTGCTAGTAATTGACCCCATATCCACAATTTTTGCTGTGATCTGCTTTGTTCTGTGGACAGTGAATGCCTATCCCAAGCCACAGAAAATAGCTCTAAATGCCGGTTTAGTCTTGGGAGCATTATTACAAAATGAATGCAAGCCAAATGCACTTGGTTATCCGGATTAAAATCTGCAGTATCAGCCAGATATTGCAGCGCATAGCGGTAGTTCACAGTGACAACATACCAAACATCTCTCCACAGCCTCTCAATTATTTGATTATGAACACTGCGTCCTGTTATAAAACTTATTCTTTCTGAAGAGCCAGAATGTGAATGAGAGGGAGGAGGTGGAACAGTGAGGCTACAAGGATCAGAGGTCACGAAGGTGCAGGACTTCAAGTACTTGGGGTCCACTGTCCTGGAAAATGGGGAATGTGGTAAAGAGGTGAAGAAGAGAGTCCAGGATGGAGTGGATGGAGAAAAGTTTCAGGAGTGATTTGTGACAAAAAGGTGTCAGCAAAGGTCAAAGGAAAAGTTTACAAGACAGTGGTGAGACCAGCTATGTTGTATGGTCTGGAGACAGTGTCATTGACAAAAAGACAGGAGAAAGAACTGGAAGTGTCAGAAATGAAGATGTTGAGGTTCTCCTTAGGAGTGACAAGGATGGATAAGATCAAGATACTGTAATCAGAGGTACAGCACATGTTGAAACACTGGGAGATAAAGTTAGAGACCAGACTGAGATGGTTTGGACATGTCCAGAGGAGGGACAGTGGATATATTGGTAGAAGGATGTTAGAAATGCAGCTGCCAGGAAAAAGACAAAGAAGAGATTTATGGATGCAGTTAGAGAGGACATGAAGGTAGTTGGAGTGAGGACAGGACATGGAGGTAGTTGGAGTGAGGACAGAGGAAGAAGAGGACAGAGAGAGGTGGAGGAGGATGACTCGCTGTGGCGACCCCTGAAAAGGGAAAAGCCGAAAGAAAAACAAGTTCTTCATAAAAGTTGTTGTTATTGTGACATATATAATTAGAGATGAGGACAAAATATACTTTACATGTTTGACTGGAGGAGGAATATTTTTTGGTCAATTTATGTAAAGAGCACATAAGTTTTGTAGTTTTTATTCATTTTGGCTGTACAGATAACGGTACTCACTGAAAAATATATCTGGGGTTTTACAGAAGATTCCAAGGAATTTTAATTTGCACAGGCATATTATTATTATTATTATTATTATTACCCTAATGCCAGAATTAATAATAAATAATAAAGACTGGCATTT
>JBBPBX010037560.1:10182-30858 GCA_038048925.1 Garcialebias charrua | reverse complement strand
GGCAGTTTGACCCAAAGCTAACTGACAAGGACTACAGCGGAACTGTCAAGAAGTGGCTTCGTTATGCGCCAGACCGGGAGGGGGGTATCCCAAGGAACCAAAGTGATCCAAACCCAAGCCAAACGTGTCAAACCTAGTCTGAAAAAGCTAAGTCTGGTCCTCTGGACATACAAAAAACAAAGCAAAAAAAAAACTGTAGAAACGTTTCGTCTTTCGTCCGAAAGACTTCCTCAGTCTGAGCTGCTGTATTCAGCTCAGTCTGAGCTGCTGTATTCAGCTCAGTCTTATACCATACCATACCATTTTATTTATAAAGCACTTTAAACAGGAACAAGTCCACACAAAGTGCTGATATAAATAGCACCCTCCCACAGTGGATCAACCAGTTGGCTGATGACAGCCTGAAACCAGCTGCTCACATGAGCAAGGAGGACCATCAGCCTGACGATGGATCGTTAACACCCTGATGGTTGTTTGCTATTCACAGAGGGCTGAGTGATACTGGCAATAACAGCATTGTAAGTGGGGGACAGTTGAACCCAGAGGCCTCCACCTCCGTTTAATGATGGACGGTTTCTTTTCACAAAGATGGCCTCCTTTACTCCTCTCTCAAACCATTGTTCCTCTCTATCAAGGATGTGAACATCTTCATCCCTGAAAGAGTGACCGCTGGCCTGGAGATGAGTGTAGACCGCAGAGTCCTGACCTGATGATGTTGATCTTCTGTGCTGGGCCATCCTTTTGGCCAGTGGCTGTTTAGTTTCCCCGATATAAGACTGATCACAGCCCTCCTGACACTGAACAGCATACACAATATTACTCTGTTTGTGCCGGGGGACTGGATCTTTGGGATGAACCAGTCTTTGCCGTAATGTATTTTGGGGTTTAAAAGCCACTGGGTGGCTTGTATACCCCCCTCCCAGTGGCTTTTAAACCCCAAAATACATTACGGCAAAGACTGGTTCATCCCAAAGATCCAGTCCCCCGGCACAAACAGAGTAATATTGTGTACTGTATGCTGTTCAGTGTCAGGAGGGCTGTGATCAGTCTTATATCGGGGAAACTAAACAGCCACTGGCCAAAAGGATGGCCCAGCACAGAAGATCAACATCATCAGGTCAGGACTCTGCAGTTTACACTCATCTCCAGGCCAGCGGTCACTCTTTCAGGGATGAAGATGTTCACATCCTTGATAAAGAGGAACGATGGTTTGAGAGAGGAATAAAGGAGGCCATCTTTGTGAAAAGAAACCGTCCATCATTAAACGGAGGTGGAGGCCTCCGGGTTCAACTGTCCCCCACTTACAATGCTGTTATTGCTAGTATCACTCAGCCCTCTGTGAATAGCAAACAACCATCAGGGTGTTAACGATCCATCGTCAGGCTGATGGTCCTCCTTGCTCATGTGAGCAGCTGGTTTCAGGCTGTCATCAGCCAACTGGTTGATCCACTGTGGGAGGGTGCTATTTATAAGACTGAGCTGAATACAGCTTCTCAGACTGAGGAAGTCTTTCGGACGAAAGACGAAACGTTTCTACAGTTTTTTTTTGTGCTTTATTTTTTATTTTTTGAATGTCCAGAGGACCAGACTTAGCTTTTTTAGATTTTTCTACCTGGATTATTGAGCATGCATCAGGGTGTCAAACCTAGGTTACCCCAACACACGCTGTTTCCCTTGTTCTTCGAGTACAAGTCTTAACCTCATGGACGCTGTTATTACATGAACATTAGACTTTTCTGTCAGTTAAAAAGGAGTCAAATATGTTGACAAATACCTTCTTTACTGAGCTCCACGATTGCCTACAAAGTTAAGAGGATGGAGGATTTTGCGAGAGAGGAGCGCCTCTGACTCATTTGCTGAGCTTCAGAACAAAGTCCATCGCAGAGTGCCCAGTGAGAAATGCAACCCAGGCTGCCTTGAGCACCTTCTTCTGGCTTTTCCCTTTTCAGGGGTCACCACAGCGAGTCATCCTCCTCCACCTCACTCTGTCCTCTGCATCCTCTGTTCTCACTCCAACTACCTTCATGTCCTCTCTAACTGCATCCATACATCTCCTCTTCTTTTCCTCTTTGTGTGCGTGTGTGTGTGTGTGTGTGTGGGGGGGGGGTGTTAATAAAAAAATAAATTTAAAGTCATGGTCAGTTTTTTTATGTCTGATGTTTGCATTACCGTAGTAGTTCTGAAGATACAAACCACTGTGTAGACTGCTTTTGGTCCAGCTTGTGATTTGTACATCATGATGTTGGTACATAAATCTAAATTAAAGACTAATGTTGATGTAGAAAACTGGGTGATGTTAAAATGTAAAGATGTTAGAAGCCAACTATTTGTATTGCAGATTTAAAACAAATGTAGTTATATAAAGTGCTTCACATATTAAAAATAAAAAATAAATGGAGGGTTAGGGTAAAAAAAAAACAACTACCGGTAACCATTGGTGTTTTACATGGTCTACCTACATGCAAAACCTGTATTTTCAGGCAGAGTATATCATATTCCCAAATATGCATGAATTTGCATAAATGAAAAATCCTTAAATATCCGAATGACATCTGCAACGACGTGATACGCCAAAGATCTGCTGGAACTCTTGAGGGATCGCATATTTCCAGGTACTTCACAGATAAAAATCCATAAATATACGACTGACATCTTCATCGTGATACGTCAAAGATCTGCTGGATCTCTGAGAAATCGCATACTTCAGAGATACTTCACAGATAAAAATCCATAAATATACGACTGACATCTTCATCGTGATACGTCAAAGATCTGCTGGATCTCTGAGAAATCGCATACTTCAGAGATACTTCACAGATAAAAATCCATAAATATACGACTGACATCTTAAACGTGATACGTCAAAGATCTGCTGGATCTCTGAGAAATCGCATACTTCAGAGATACTTCACAGATAAAAATCCATAAATATACGACTGACATCTTCATCGTGATACGTCAAAGATCTGCTGGATCTCTGAGAAATCGCATACTTCAGATATACTTCACAGATAAAAATCCATAAATATACGACTGACATCTTCATCGTGATACGTCAAAGATCTGCTGGATCTCTGAGAAATCGCATACTTCAGATATACTTCACAGATAAAAATCCATAAATATACGACTGACATCTTCATCGTGATACGTCAAAGATCTGCTGGATCTCTGAGAAATCGCATACTTCAGATATACTTCACAGATAAAAATCCATAAATATACGACTGACATCTTCATCGTGATACGTCAAAGATCTGCTGGATCTCTGAGAAATCGCATACTTCACAGATACTTCACAGATAAAAATCCATAAATATACGACTGACATCTGTCACGTATACGTAAATATAAACAATCATACGTCATATATGCGGCAAGTATCCGAAGAGATGTAAGCAGTAATCCCGAGGGATAACAGAGCCACATATTTCTGGATCTGCAGCAGATAAAGTATCCGGATTTTGTGATTTTTTAAGGATCAATAAAGTTCGGATCTGTTCGTATCCGGGGATATCCGAAACTGGATTTTCCGAGGATGCGATACGGAAATTCCCGGAAATTGTCCGTATATGTGAAGGATGCGGAGATATACCACATCTGATACTCCCGTATATCTATGGTTTTTGTGCAGTGCTATCTCTAAGGGAGAGTCCAGCCACCCTGCGGAGAAAACTCATTTCAGCCGCTTGTATCCGAGATCTTGTTCTTTCGGTCATAACCCAAAGCTCATGACCATAGATGAGGGTGGGAACGTAGATCGATCGGTAAATTGAGAGCTTTGCCTTTTGACTCAGCTCTCTCTTCACCACGACAGACCGGTACAGCGCCCGCTTCACTGCGGACGCTGCACCTATCCGCCTATCGATCTCACGCTCCAGTTTTCCCTCATTCGTGAACAAGATCCCGAGATACTTAAACTCCTCCACTTGGGGCAGGACCTCCTCCCCGACCCGGAGAGGGCATGCTACCCTTTTCCGGCTCAAGACCATGGCCTCGGATTTGGAGGAACTGATCCTCATCCCGGCCGCATCGCATTCAGCTGCAAACCGCTCCAGCGAAAGCTGTAGATCACGAGCTGATGAAGCCAATAGGACCACATCATCTGCAAAAAACAGAGAAGCGATTCTAAGGTCACCAAAACGGATCCTCTCAACACCTTGGCTGCGCCTAGAAATTCTGTCCATAAAAGTTATGAACAGAATCGGTGACAAAGGGCAACCTTGGCGGAGTCCAACTCTCACCGGAAACGAGCCTGACTTACTGCCGGCAATGCGGACCAAGCTCTGACACCGGTCGTACAGGGACCTAACAGCCCTTATCAAAGGGCCTGGTACCCCATACTCCCGGAGTACCCCCCACAGAACCCCCCGAGGGACGCGGTCGAATGCCTTCTCCAAGTCCACAAAACACATGTAAACTGGTTGGGCAAACTCCCACGCACCCTCCAGGACCCTGCTGAGGGTGTAGAGCTGGTCCAGTGTTCCACGACCAGGACGAAAACCACACTGCTCCTCCTGAATCCGAGGTTCGACTATCCGACGGACCCTCCTCTCCAGAACCCCTGAATAGACCTTACCAGGGAGGCTTAAGAGTGTGATCCCCCTATAGTTGGAACACACCCTACGGTCCCCCTTTTTAAATAGGGGAACCACCACCCCAGTCTGCCAATCCAAGGGAACTGCCCCAGATGTCCACGCGATATTGCAGAGTCGCGTAAGCCAACACAACCCTACAACATCCAGAGCCCTAAGGAACTCCGGGCGAATCTCATCCACCCCCGGAGCCTTGCCACCGCGGAGCTTTTTAACCACCTCGGCGACCTCAGCACCAGAGATCAGAGAACCCGACCCAAAGTCCCCAGGCTCTGCTTCCTCAGTGGAAGACGTGCCAGTAGGATTGAGGAGGTCTTCGAAGTATTCCGCCCACCGACTCACAACATCCCGAGTTGAGGTCAGCAGCACGCCACCTCCACCATAAATGGTGTTGGTCTCGTACCTCTTTCCCCCCCTGAGACGCCGGATGGTGGACCAGAATCGCCTCGAAGCCGTACGGAAGTCATTCTCCATGGCCTCTCCGAACTCCTCCCACGCCCGAGTTTTTGCCTCAGCAACCACCCGAGCCGCATGCCGCTTGGACTGCCGGTACCTATCAGCTGCTTCCGGCAACCCTCGAACCCGGTGGTGGACACCGGCAGTGAGGGATGCTGTCAGGCTGAAGAAGGAGTCCTATTGGGCCTTTTTGGCTTGTGGGACCCCGGAAGCAGCTGATAGGTAGGTAAAAAAAATTATGCTAAACATTTTTCACTCTTAACCTGAACTAGTTGACTTTACTAGAAAACCGTGTGGAAACCCGTTGCCTTAAACCATTCTAGTTTTTACACAAAGAAGAAACTAAACATGTTTAGTTGTGTTAACTTGATAACCTCAGTACAATGTACTGTAGTAAACACATTTAGTAGTCTTTACTAAAATTGACTAGTTCACATAACTAATCAATTTTATGTTTTTTGCGGAAAACTAACTACAGTACAGTGTATGACACTTAAGAGAAACAATAAAATACAAACCTTCTGTCTGCAGTTGGTGGTTTGGGCTGAAATCAAGTCTGGATGATAGTTTTATGTTGCTCAGTTTGTCCTACACAACAGTTTCTGTTGACAGTCACAGATACACTGGAGCAGAGCCTGAAAACTGTTTGACTTCTGAACAGCGCTCTCCAACTGACGCTGTTGCTAGGCAACAACTCTGCAGTTCAGTTAGCTTGATTGCTAACTGAAAATGCTACCTAAAAACACAACTTACAGCTAACAACAAGTCAATATGTATATATTTTAATGCCACATAAGTCATATGGATATTAGAGTTGTGCTAAAAGACATTCACCAACATTTACATCAATATTTGATCATTTTGATTTAGTTTTAGACATGTTTTGCTTTCTAAAGTTCATTAGCGGCCATTTTGTGTTTGCTAACGGCTGTTAGCTGTGGGGGTCACTCTGAATCAGGTTGATCTAATAAGTTAAGCAGTTGTAGATGTACATCCAGTGATTAAACATTTAAAAATATCTAGCTACAGTTTAAATCTGATGCCACCAACACTTCTGAGCAACCAGGAGATAGAGACGTTTACCTTTTCCTTTACACAACAGTTTAAGAAGTAACAAATTTAATTACTGCAGTTTTTAGAACAACAATCGTATCTTTCTTGTTTTATTTACCACCTCAGATGTTCAGACCCTTTTCATCATGTTAGAGTTTCGATGCTTTCAGTGGGCAGCATGTCTGCAAAGCAGGGAGACCAATTCAGTGCCCAGATGTTTTTTTTACAGGTCCATGCTGTTGTTGTATTATGGTCTGTCATTGTGTATTCAAGCAACATCTTTCTTTATACTGAAATGATCGTCATCTGAACGACAGCAAGTGTTGCTCCAAAACCTACATATGTGCTTTGTTATTGCCAGTAATACTATTTCAAGTTGACCAATGAAACCATAGATGCTGCCTTTCAACCGTGTTCTGGTGAGCTGGATGGTCTTTCTCCCAGCAGGCTTTGGTTTCCAAAACCGATGTTCAAATTTAGCGTCGTCAGACCACAGGCCAGTTTGGATCAGTCTTAAACGAGCTCAGCAATGTCTGAAAATGGTTTCTCCTCTGCAAAATAAGCTTGAACTCTCGTGTGTAGATGTAACAAACTGTTTGCCTTCAGTGTTTATTTTTGACTGTAGCCCATCCTGGGATTTTCACTACAGAACTGAATCTCTTTAATTCACAAACATCTAAAAATCTCTTCATTATTATTTTCAAAAACGCTTTAAGTGAAATCTAATGATCCAGAACTGTAGTAGATAAAATACTTGAATTCTTGCAGTTTTATTTGATGAAATGTCGATTTTATAATGGGCACACACAGATCCGCCTCTAAAGGGCTAATTTATCAAATACTGTAATAACCTTTAATTGCAGCGATTCTCTTATTATTCTTAGCAGAGAACAGTCTCATTCTAAACATTCTTTGTTCAAACTCCACACATACTATAGTATGACTTACGAGGTTGCTGCTGCTGGCATTCAATAGAAGAGTAGGTACGTAAAAGACTATCTCAGTTTTTTCAACAAAAAACCTACAGCCACAACCTTGTAGTTCCTGGGCTCGTAAAACTTTTAATCACGTTCTTTTTTTTTTCTTTTACTAAGTGTAAAAACCAGTCATTATTTTAGTAGAGTCAAAGATACTCACGCAGAAATCCACTTTAAAAATTAAAGATTTTCACTTTAGTATCAACATCTAGAGAAAGAAAGCCAAAATTTGCAAGTATTTTCATTTAAAAAAGCTAATTTATGTTAAAATGCTGACTTTGAATAATTATTTTTTAATGTTTGTTGCTGCTTGATTCAAGTCCTAATTCAAGAATCTTTATTATCCCCAAGGAGCAATTTGTTTCATAGTCAGTCAGTAGGCACATAAAACACTACTAGACAAGACATTGAGTCACACGTGTCAAACTCAAGGCCCGGGGACCAAATGTGACCCTCGCTGACATCTTACCTGGCCCCCAAGATGATACGTTAAACTTAAAATACTTTTGTCACTTGAATTTTTTCAACAATATTTGATTGTGATGTCAAAAGTGCAGCAGGAAATGTCAAATGAGACCAATCAAACTCTTGTTGAGGAACATGTGACCAAGAAAATATGTCAGGTATTTAACTTGAGTTAATGTAGATTAGTTTGAAAAAGGTTTTAATTTTTACCCACTTTTGTAATTAAGTTGTATACCCTTGCATTAAGAAATAACATGAAATCATCACTGTTTGTTAAAAAGCCTGATCACTCAGGGATGAATGAGTTTTTCAGACTGTTCGTTCTATCTGGGCAGCAGATACCTGCGTCCAGATGGAAGCAGCCTGAAGTCACAATGGACGGATGATCAGGATCTGCCAGAATCAACCTGGCCTTGTTCTGTAGGGATATGGCAGCAGTTTTGCCACAAATCCCGCAAATCCCCGAGAGTTTGTTCCTGTTTTTTGCACGTCAAAAGTCCAACTTAACTGATGAAGGTGAAAGAGACTCGATAAAACATTCTGATAAAAGTAGAATCAACATCAAAAGTGATTTGTATTATCAAAAATAAACAAATGAAAGAACGCAATTTGATGCAACGTTTGGATTTTCCTTAAATGATTTATTCATCAGGTCAAAATTACATAAGTTGCTGCAGTAATCTTTGGATATAAAATCCTGTTTTACCATCCTCGACATACTGATGGATGCAGGTAGGTTCTCACAGCTTGAGTGTGTTTTAGTCCACGCTGCCAAGGAATAAAGTTGCATAACCTCAGTGCGTGCGTGCGTTTTCCTCTATACTGTTTACACCAGTGCATGTATGAGTATGTTGTGTCTTCCTCAAAGAGAAACAGCTCATCCCTAAAGATCACACGATGTACTGGAAAAACATCTTGTCCTGCAAGTCATTCAGTAGAAGTTCTGCTAGTTACTGTACAGTGAGTGCCTTAATGTGTGTGTGGAGGGGGCGTCTGTGGAGGAATGCAGGGTGGAGCGGGATAAGTGGGGTCTCTGTTGAATGTATGTGGAGTCTGTAGTTAGATCAGAGGCGTGTATATGAGCTTGTTGATGCGGCTCTGTTGACTCTGATGGGGCCCTCTCTGCCTTAAATGACACTGATGGAGGAGACGAGAAGAAAAGGTTCAAACATTTTTTTTTTGATAAAACTTTAAGCATCTTTTAGTGTACTGCTTTAAAAACAATCTGAATGTGAGAAGAAAAAAATCACTAAAAGCTCCTTATAATGTTCCTCAAACAGAAAAAAGTCAGGAAATGGCTGCTTCAGTTTATAAAAAAAACAGCCTTGAGGTATCCCATGATGCAGAACGGCAGCAACAGTGCGGGCTGTGTCTGCTGCCTCCGCTTCACTTCCGCCCCATGAAGGTGCGTCTGCTACAAGCGAACACGAGGAGAAAAGACGAATTCATGTTGGTGTTTATTTGAAATTTGGCCAAATCCAACTTGGGGTCAGCAGCGTTGGCACTTGCTCTGCACCCCCAGCCAGACACACACACACACATGCATGTACTGTATTTTCACACACACACTTATCTGAACATCCTGGCTGTATTGAGGTGTGTTTGTCTTTCCTTGCCCGCTGCTTTAGGTCCTCCCAGAGCAGGTATTTCCCTTTTCTTTCCCACAGACGCACGCACACACAGGAACGCACACTGCGTGGCAGCAGGGGTGTGTGTGTGGGGTGTGTGGGTGCTGTTTGTGGGCAGTGTGTGTGAAGCCCTTGCATTGATAACCTGCAGCTCACAGTCACTCGGCCTCACTTTGTGGCTGTCCCCATCACCTGGAACCTCCTCCGTCCCGCTCTGTCTCCTTTCTGCTTCTCACCCTCGGACCCTCGTCTCGCGGCCGCACTCGGACCCCCACCTCTAGCAGTCACCATGGCACCCACCCTGCCACTTTTCCTGCTGTTTCTCGGCCTTGTGGGAACTCAGGCCACCTTAGACAACCGGATGGCCGCCGCCATGGGTAAGAATGACCTTTTGACCCCTACGTGTCAAACTCAAGAGCTGCAGGGCAAATCTGGTCCCCCAAGATGATAATTTAAATGTAAAATCTTGTAACTCTTCTATTTTCTTTATAAAAACTGATAAATACATAATTTAGTGTAGGCTTCTCTTTCCAGCTGGCTAACTTTGAAGCCAGAAAGATGGCTGGATCATTCTGTCATACTTGATTCTGCTGTTGAAAGAGCATCAGAACGTCAAGAGAGACAGATCAAACTCTTGTTGATGAACCTGTAACCAAGAAAATATATCAGGTATCTGACTCGAGTTAATGCATCAGCTGAAAGAGGCCTGTGGCTCGGACAAAGATTTTATATTTTCCGCAGGTTCGGACCAGAACCTCCCGCCATAAAAACAGCTTCTTTCCATCTGCCGTCAGTCTTCTGAACATTCATAATCCTGTTACTGTTTAACGCTGCCTTATCATTTATCACTGGCCTAACACTGTACATCATCACTCCATTTAGCATCATTTGTCATTGCCATTTATTGTGAATATTGTGCTGTGCTGTATTGTGTTTATTGGTTGGTGTGTACATATGTTTTTACTCTATTTTTTAACTTTTTTTAATTGCACCTTTATGCCAAAGCAAGTTCCTAGTCAGTGAATTTTATTCTTTGACAATGGCAATAAACTGATTCTGATATTTTGGCTCCTTTTGCTGACCGAGGTTGACACCCCTACGTGTGAATTTTGTTTTTTTATGTTCTCAAAATTCAACTTTAAGAACAATAAAATTTAGATGTACACTTTCTAAAAAAAAATTGACTCAGCTTTTGTTTCAACAAATGAATAAATGTTCCTTAAAAGTCTCTTTTATCAAGTCTGAAAATGTCTTCAAAACCTTTTATTAATTTAGAGGAAAATTCGATTTAAACAAAAAGTAAAACTTTTAAAAATGTATTTATTAACCAATCATGGTTGTTAAGATCCAATAAAAAAAATTTAATCAAATATTTTTTTACAATCTAGTTTTACAGTATGTGTATCAATTTTCCGTTTTGGCGTTTGAAGTTATTTGAAAAAACAGGTTTGGTGTTTAGGCATTCATTTATTTTATATAAATAGCTCATGAGTAACATTTAGAAGTCATCTTGCAGATGGAGCCAAGTACTTCTCGATGGAGCGGCTGTTACTGGTTTGTGTTTTGGAAATGGGAGGAAAAAATGAAGGGAGGAAAAGACCTGAAGGATAAAAAGCCCAATCTGTGATGTTAATCAGATGTAGTACATTTTAATGAGTTTGTAGGGTGATAAATAAATGTTGGTGCTTGTGCTGAAAATAATCATTTTTATTTGTATTTTTACTAAATTAAGTCCTGTCAATGTACAAAGTAGATTAATATTTGTAGCTCTTAAGCTATTTGTATGTACTGTATTCATTAAAAAAATCAACTTAAAATCTGCTTTTTCAGAATTTTATTTTTAATTGGACTGAATGTCAGTAAATAAGTTATTTGTATTAATTCTGTTGCTGCTTTTATTTCTTCTGCTCTTCAGTTTTGTTGCCTCTGAACCTCGTTTCTCCTACTTGAGATCCTTTTGTCTTAATTTATGGTTTTAGATTAATATTATTATTTAAAAGATGTATTGAATGCAAATGCATCGTTAGGATACGATTAAGAAAAACAATTCCCGTTCTCTCCTTGCAGCGGCAGGTTTGTGCAAAACTCGCCCCACGGACCTCGTCTTCATCGTCGACAGCAGTCGCAGCGTCCGCCCGGCAGAGTTTGAACAAGTCAAGGTTTTTCTGGCAAAAGTCATCGAGGGCCTGGACGTCGGCCCCAACGCCACCCGAGTCGGAGTCGTCAACTATGCGAGCCGCGTCAAGAACGAGGTACGGGCGCCATTTGAACGTCGTCTCCTCTAATCTTCCCAGCTCTCTTCTATCCCAGCTTGACGTGTACTGTGACGGCACTGCAGGTGTCCCTGAAGACTCACCGCACCAAAGCTGGGCTGGTCAAAGCCGTGACCAAAATCGAGCCTCTGTCCACTGGAACCATGACCGGTCTGGCGATCCAGTTCTCCCTGAACGTGGCGTTCAGCGAGGCGGAGGGCGCTCGGGCCAAATCCCCTGACATCAGCAAGGTCCAGCATACGTTTGACAACATTCATACAACGAACTCACCCTGCGGCCACTTCATTTTCAAACATGTCTTCCACAGGTTGCTATTATTGTGACAGACGGGCGTCCACAGGACAACGTGAAGGAGGTGGCCCAGCGTGCACGAGACGCCGGCATTGAGATTTTCGCCATCGGCGTGGGACGTGTGGACATGACCACTCTCAGGCAGATGGCCAGTGAGCCTCTGGACGACCACGTGGACTACGTAGAGAGCTACAGCGTCATTGAGAAGCTCACCAAGAAGTTCCAGGAGGCCTTCTGTGGTAAGAGGGAGAGGACGACACTGAACGGGACAAAAAGAGCAGAAAAAAATTAAAAACAGCTAGAACGGGACAACGTTCATGTCTTGATCTTGGTGGAGATGCATCCCCCCTGTTCTTTTTTTTTCCCACTTTAATTTTTATTAACATTTTCTATAGAAAATAACATTCCAAAGATACATCACATACATATTCCAGATTATGGTAGCCTGAGCAGGCCTCTCATTACAATAACAATTCCCAAAAACAACAATAAAGGGGTGCACACACTCATACAACATAACTATGATTTTTTTTATATAAAAATATAAAAATAAAATAAATATCGGTCTAGAAATGTCACTGTTAATGGCATTGAGTTTCCTCATGTCTTTTCTTGGGTTTTGTACTGTGTCCATTTTTTCCACTTATTCAAACAAATATCTTCTTTTAGTCTAAGAATGTAGGCCATTCGCTCCAGCTCATAAATTTTACTAACAATATTCAGCCATTGTTGTATGGAGGGAGCAGATATCTGGTACCAGTTTCTTGTTATAGCTTTTTTACATGCAATTAACAGTATCGTACATATCTTCATACAATACACATTTTTTTAATATGTCCAAGATACATTGTTTTAATATCTTTTGATAATGGGTATCCCAAAATAGCTCTTATTGTAGTATTCACATTTTGCCAATATGAATCTAATTTTGGACACTCCCAGAATATATGTGCATGTGTATGGTTTGCTTCTAAATTTCCACATATTCTCCAACACGATAAATGAGATTTGGTTTGTTTACTCTTTATCTTGGGAGTAATGAAGAACCTAGTGAGGTTTTTCCATCCAAACTCTCTCCAAAGTCTGGAGTTTGTTGTTGTGCTCTGATTGATACATATATCCCGCCATTCTTCAGATGATATTTCAGTTTTAGATTCTTTCTCCCAGTTAGTTTTTATATATGTGGTGGATGTTGATGTGTCTTCCCTCAGAGTTTTGTATAGTGATGTTATTTCTTTGAATTGAATCCCTTTGTAGGTTTTAATCACCCAGCCAAGTACACCATATGATGTTTGAGAGCTTTGTATTTCTCTCAGAAAATAGTCTCGCAGGTGCACATATCTAAAGAAGTCTGTTTTCTCCAGTTTATATTTCCTTCTTAATTCTTCAAAACTCATCATCTTACCATATTTAATTATACAGTAGTACAGATTGCAGTTATTCCATTGTACTCCCAATTTTTAAATCCCCCCTGTTCTGAGGGTAAGGTGACAGGGCTGTCATCTTTTATTCCAATTATTGTGTCCTCCCTGTCGTCCTCAACAGGACAGTCATGAATTCCTCCAGTCGTTTTAAATGGAGTTAAACCCCGCAGAGCACGAGGACACGAGGGCAGAAACAATCTTTTGGAACAAAAGTTGCTCCTGTTCTTCACTCAGCTCTCACAGAGGCGAGACGGAGCCGTCTGTAATTACAGATTTATTAGTGACGATCATTAAAACGTAATTAGTCGTGCCCTTCGGCTCTCTCAGTCGGAGATAACAGCCACTGCCGGTTCTCTTTGCAGCGGATGGTCTCCCTGCAGATGTTTCAAAGTGCACGATTAAACAAAGACTTAAATGGAAGAAACGAGTTATTCGTGTCAGGCTGCTCCAACCCTTTTTCACCTGTTGGTTTTAAGGATCCACTTGAATCTGTTATAATCACACATTAAAGGGATCTGTTATAATCACACATTAAAGGGATCTGTTATAATCACACATTAAAGGGATGGGTTGTGTTTTAATTTATTATTTTTTTGTAGTGGGGTTGTGTGAAGGCCTTAGCAGTCCATCAGAACATTTTCTGTCTGAAGAATCAGAGGATTTGTGTTTTTTTTTACTGCATCCGTTTTGCATTTATTTACACTGAACTGTGTTGCAAAAAGGCCTGTGATGCAGAGTAAAATGTCACAATATAGCATTTGTTAAAATGCAAGATTTTTTTTTAAACAACACAAAAATAGCTCTTCTTATGCCATTGTGATCATTAGTTGCTCACCTGTGTTTTCTTGACTGCTCATAAGTGCCCAACCAAACCTCACTTCAAAAACAAACCAAAACATGAAAATTGGAGATGCACAATATTATTGGCATGGCATCTGTATTGGCCGATATTAGAGATAAAGTTAAATATCAGACATTCCATCAAAAAATAACTCACAGATATAAAAGGTGTATATATATATATATATATATATATATACTGTATAGCTAGTCCCCGACTTACGAACGAGTTCCGTTCCTACGCACCGTTCGTAGCACGAAATCGCCGTAAGTCGGAGTACATAAAACATTTTTTTAAATTAAATGGTAAATGGTAAATGGAGCTTATTTATATAGCGCTTTCCAGCCCCCTGTGAGGAGCCCCAAAGCGCTTTACAATACCAGCCATCCACCCATTCATTCACACATTCATACACCGGTAGTGGTAGCCTGCCTTGCAAGGCGCCATCCAGACCTACCGGGAGCAACTTGGGGTTAAGTGTCTTGCCCAGGGACACAACGACACATGGTGGTCGTTAAATAGGCCTGTTAAATAAATAAATGTACAGTACTGTACAGTTACCAAGCACTTAGCCTATCCTAACACAGTTTTTAAAGATGAAGGAGTGAGTTGAATTGTCTCCCTCCTCCCTAGCAGGTTCCATTCACATAAAGGGAGCTAGCTGGCTAGCTACAGTAGCTTGCTGTACGGTGGCCTACCTCAGTCCGTCCGTCCGTCCATCCATTGTTTACGACGTAAAACCGACGTCAGCTCGGTCCATCTGCCGTATTCCGTTGTTAAACCATACCATACCAGCTTTATTTATAGAGCACTTTAAACACCTACAGGACCAAAGTGCTGTACACACAACAAAACAATCACAATCAGGTAATAAAAATGATTAAAACAATTAAGAGTCACAATAAAAGTTGAGCAATCATACAATCAGATAATACAAGCGAATAAAATAATTAAAAGTCAACATCTCAGATGGTGTCATAGGCCAGGGAGAAGAGATGGGTTTTTAGAAGAGATTTAAAAACAGACAGGGAAGAGGCCTGTCTGATGTTCAAGGGAAGGTTGTTCCATAGTTTAAAACCGCCGTCAACCTCTGTCCAGAGCGTTTAATCGCCACCTGTACTGTCCACTGCTTTGCTGATTGTGCCATGAAGCTCTGTGCCTTTGTCCAGAGCGGGTCTTTCTGTGTTTTTCCGCTGTCAAGCTACTGCTTCAGCCGTCAAAACAGGAAGAAAGTCAGAACTCTGCTTCAAAATAAAATTTTTCAAAATAAAAGTAAAAATAAAACTTGCTCCTTTGTCTTTAAAAACTGTGTTAGGATAGGCTAAGTGCTTGGTAACTGTACAGTACTGTACATTTATTTAATTATTCAAAAAAATGTTTTTATGAGATGCGTGACGTACTCCGAAACGTCGTAAGTCGAGGAGTCGGAACATACGTACATACTGAACCATATACATACAGTACTGTATTTTACCAAGCACTTAGCCTATCCTAACTCAGTACCCTACATAATTATCAAAACACAAATACATTTGGGAGCCATAATGAAGGGAAATAAGAGTTAATAACCTACTGGGATGCTGATGAAGCCGTTCCTCCGTCCTTCCTCTGTATTCTGTATTGCGTTTACATCGTAAAACCGCCGTCCAGCTCGGTCCATCCTCTGTACATATTCATTTATGACGTAAAACCGCGTTCACAGTACACACAGTAACAGTAAGTTGTACTATGTACAGTTTTGTTTTGTTTTTTGAATGACCAGACTTAGCTTTTTTAGAGAGTATGGCAGCTGTAGCCTCCGCAGCTAGTAAAACCGAAATCTGGAAACTGCGTAACTCGGCTTTTCAAAATAAAAATTTCAATTTTTTTAATAAAAAAAAAATTTAATGGGAGGTGCGTCGTAACCGCGAAATGTCGTAACTTGAGACCGTTGTAAGTCGAGGACTACCTGTATACTATAAACTATTTGAAGATAATACAAGTGTACAGAGAAATAAGTGTAGAAACTTACCGGTAATATGAAATTTTCAAAAAGGAAAATGTTTTTCAAGCCTTTTAAAATTAGCTGTTTTTTTATTTTATTTTTTTGGAAGTTGTATTTTTTTTTTTCTTACTTGTGCTCATGCATTTATTTTTCTGGTTTATTTATTAGAGACAGACATGAATATATAAATTAAAAAATTTATTCGACGTAGTGTTTGACGTAAAAAAACGTTTTTCAACAGCTACTCCACGATGGACTTTTAGAAAACCGGAAAGTCAAAACCAAATAAGAAAACAGAAAATTATGTTAAATAAAACATAAAAAATATAAATATTTTAAAACTGACTAAGTTGTTTGGCTAAATTAATCAAGCTTACGCAGGTATTTTTAAAAACCCATCCATTTGTTTTTACTTGTCTGCAAAATTATTAGTTTGAAAATTTTTAATTTATATTTTATATTTTAAATTTTTTGAGCTGTTATCAGTGCTGCAGGTCATGAAGACCAAATGTCAGTTCCACGGAAACAAAACAAAAAAAAACAATGAAAAATAAAAACCTAAAACATAAAAGATCCTTTTAACACCAGTTTGTACCCACAATTTTTCTTAAATCCATCTGAATAAACAGATTTGAATTGTGAGAAGGTAAGCTGAGACAGTTCCTCCTCCTCTTCATCAGCCTTGGTCTTTGTGCTGGTTTCAACAGACGTTCACTACATTTAGCTTTTTGTTCCTTTGGAGCTTTTTACAGCCGAGGGTCTTTAACTGGACGGACAGTCAGTCTGGCTCCGCGTAAGAGGGAATGACATCATGGTGGTCTCATACAAGGTCAATACGAGCAGAGATGGACCTCAAACTGTCGCACACCAACACAAAAACACACAAACAGATGCATGATTGGAGAGCAACAACACGCCCCTGTTCTCCATCACTTGGACCTTTGTTCTTCCTCTAATCCCTCCGTGTGTGCCCTACATATTTCCACACTAATGACACTTTGCTTTTTGTTTTTCAGCTGAATACCACCGGCGTCCCACAGGGCCCGCGATGCTGTCTGCGGCCTTTGAGCAACATTACTCACAAAAGCAATGGACTCGGATAAAGTTACAGGCCTAACAGGAGAAATGGCTTTTCAGTGAGGACAAACTGTAATTCAGATGTTTTAGTGCATTGAAATGTACTGTACTTCCTTCAAAGAAGATTTCTTAGACTGAAATAGTTAAATTTGTGTTTTAACTAACATAAAAAAATTAAAAAAACAGCAGAATCCTGATTTTCAATTTTTACTCATGTAGTGATACACCTAATCTCTGATATTTTAGGCTTGACCTTCAAGTACACCTCTCTGCATCTCTTTGAAACTCTCAGTGTTACACCTTCTTGAAACTCTCAAGGAGACAAATGGACACTTTTATTTTTTACAATTATTATGAATTAATGGACACTAATTAATCAGATTGAACTTTCTCTTTAATGTGTGTTAATTCAGAATTGATCAACAGTATATTTTTGTCATTTAATGATGATTTTACTAAGCTGGTATATTTTAAATATGCCAAAGTTAAGAGAACATCTCAGAATGATCGTGCTTTAAACTGTCTGCTCTATGCAGAATAAGTGTCTAAAGTTGAATGAACAATCCTTCGTATTTGTTTGAACTGTTTTTGTTTCGAAGGAAAAGTGCTAGACATAGCTTGCTTTCGGTCTCCCGTCCTTTCTAAAAACAATGAATCTGTTCTCAAAACAAGTTACATTGCTTGTTCACATGCACCTGCATCTTCTCACGTATGTTTTCTATGTTTTGTCTACCCTATCATCTGTCACTCAAACTCACTCACTTGCAAAGTCACTCCTTCTCTAGTGATGGACAGCCAATCAGCAGGAAGTATGTGACTAAGTCACACCCCCTTCTTAAAGGGCACTTCCTGCATTTTTTCTTTAGTTTTTGGAGAGAACTAACTGACAACTGGTTTTCTCTCCTCTGGAAAAGCTGGAGACGTTCCGGTCATATGTCAACTCGACCCACGTCTCAGCTGGAATCATAGTAAAGCCTTACTGTGATCCTTTCACTCATTTCTGAAAGAATTTGTTTTCTGAAGTTTTACTTTGAAAGTTCAGCCAGTAGCTGGTCCTGTTCCTGCCGGGAGAAGCGTCCTTCTTGCTCGTCTGAATCAGTTCACACACGCGGAGGTCATCTGGACGTGAACTGGACAACACAGTCCGTTAATGTCCACAAACTTCAACTCTTATCTCCAAGACATATCGTCAACAGGTAACGAGGCGTTGATGTGTTCTGAACGTGTGAGAAGCCCAGCTAAGACCTGTATGGGAAAGTTTGCCACCCTGGTTGTTTCAAAATAATTAACTTAAGTTAACTTAGCTTTCATCTTCTTCCTCCTATTTCTTATTTTTCATAAGCTTTTAATCTGTCAAGTAATGTGCCAACAGTTTAAGTTTAAACTGTCTGTTTGTTTTAATTTGAATTCTTGTCAACGTAGTTATTAAATCAGAGCTAATATCGATACAAATGTTTAATGTAATTTTGTGATAGTTTCAATAAAAGGTCTATTTTCTGGTAGACCAACATAAGTTGGATTCCCTTGTGAAATTACATTTTTCCTAATTACAGTAAAAGCAATTTAGTATCGGAAAAAGGAAGAACTCGCGCATTGGTGGCAGTTTGTGCAGGATAAAATCTGCTCAGACCTGCGCATCTACAATAATGGTGGTCCAGTAAGTGTTTAAATACCTTACAGTTACATTATTTCATTACACTCTTCTGATTTGCTCTGAGTAAAGAGCAGACACAATGGTCTAAACCAGGGTGCCCAGACTTTTTCAGCATGGAGCTAAAAATGACCAAGTCAAAGTGATCTACCTGTTTACACAAGAACAACCTTTGCAAACGATGTGTTTTTCAATGTCTATTGGGAGTAATAAACAAAAAAATGAGCCGGTTTACACAAAAACGCTGTAGTTTCCATGTCGGTCGGGTTGCCAGATAAGAAATTATGAACTATAGTACTGTGGCTTTAAAATGACAGTATTTTGACCTAAACTGTCATATGTGCTGAGTAAAGATATTCTAAGATGAGGTGTGTGTTGTGTTTGTTGCACCTGTGCAAAGAAAAAGGAGGGGGTAAATGAGACATTTTAAATTTATCTGGCAACCCTGATGCTGGGCTCAGCTGCACTCCTTGTGCATGCAGCTGAAGCATGATCACAGTAAAAGCTCTCACAGATTCGGGTCAACCTCAGTCCGCAGAGGTCTGCTCGTACCGGATTAGACTTGAAGTGGACGCCTGCAAGGTGTGACCGTGCACAGCTCAATTTTTACATACGTGCACTCAGTGCCGCACGATAAACTGCCCGGCGACGGACTGTTTTGTATGCGACACCATTGTATTAAATTCCTCTTCTTCATCCCTGATCAGGTTTAATGGCCTTTTCTTTTGTTTTCTGGCCAAGAGACAAGCGATCGCTTCCTCCTCCTCCGTTGACGCCATGATTGAAATGGTGAGAAATGAAGGAATTTGTCACGAGCGAATTAAAACCAGGTCCAGTGTGGCTGTGGGAGAGTCTGGAGAGTTCCCGGTGGACCGGTCTGATGTGTGGGTCAGCACTCCTTTTTTTAAATTTTACATTTAATTAACAACATATAAACACAGATAAACGCCCCTTGCCTGCGGAGCTGCTCTGCAGCCACTCAGGATGGACGCTCGAGTATGAAGTCTCAACCCTCTGTGGACAGTTTCCACGTGGCTCACGGTCTGCCTGAGTCTGTATTACATATTATAACTGTTGTTATTTATTATAACTGTTATTTATTATAACTGTTGTTATTTATTATAACTGATGTTATTTATTATAACTGTTGTCATTTACTATAACTGTTATTTATTATAACTGTTGTTAATTATAACTGTTGTTATTTATTATAACTGATGTTATTTATTGTAACTGTTATTTAATATAACTGTTATTTATTATAACTGATGTTATTTATTATAACTGATGTTATTTATTATAACTGTTGTTATTTATTATAACTGTTGTTATTTATTATAACTGTTGTTATTTATTATAACTGTTGTTATTTATTATAACTGTTGTTATTTATTATAACTGTTGTTATTTATTATAACTGTTGTTATTTATTATAACTGTTGTTATTTATTATAACTGTTGTTATTTATTATAACTGTTGTTATTTATTATAACTGTTGTTATTTATTATAACTGTTGTTATTTATTATAACTGTTGTTATTTATTATAACTGTTGTTATTTATTATAACTGTTATTTATTATAACTGTTGTTATTTATTATAACTGTTGTTATTTATTATAACTGTTGTTATTTATTATAACTGTTATTTATTATAACTGTTGTTATTTATTATAACTGTTGTTATTTATTATAACTGTTGTTATTTATTATAACTGTTATTTATTATAACTGTTGTCATTTATTATAACTGTTGTTATTTATTATAACTGTTGTTATTTATTATAACTGATGTTATTTATTATAACTGTTGTCATTTACTATAACTGTTATTTATTATAACTGTTGTTAATTATAACTGTTGTTATTTATTATAACTGTTGTTATTTATTATAACTGATGTTATTTATTATAACTGTTGTCATTTACTATAACTGTTATTTATTATAACTGTTGTCATT
>JBBPBX010037559.1:11217-26647 GCA_038048925.1 Garcialebias charrua | reverse complement strand
TAGCTCTGCGTACGTCCATACGCGTGTCCGTATGCGCGTACTGTACGCAGAGAGTTCAGCCCCACACCCCAACATATATTCTCGCGTTTGGCACCAAATTCTTGACGTCATTTGAGCAGCTGCAGCGCTGCTTCAGACAAGGACTGTTTACCTACGGGACAAATTGAGGTCGCTGATTGGTCAGGTGCTGACACGCCTACTGAATTGATTGACAGGTCGGTAGGCATGTAACGAGATCTCGCAATATTAAACTCCCGCGATATCTCTCGTTGAGAGGTAACGTTGTCTCGCGAGATGCTAATGCTAGCGCTAGCAGAGCCCCTAGCAAGTCAGCGTCACGGACAGCATGGCTTCGCCGGATGAAGTTGCTATAGAAGACGCCCCAACTACTGATGGAGGGTCCCGGTGCCGCCCGCAGACGCCTCTACATTGATGGAGGGTCCCGGCGCTGCCACGCTGCCCCGAATGTAAAGACACGCGTGTAAACACCGGTGTGACCGGTGTTGCCAGATAGAGTCCCACCCACCCAAAGCACTCTTTACCCGCAAAAGTCAGAAGGAAAATCGCGGTGAACCGCCCAATCTGGCAACACTGGTGAGTGACGGCTGCAGATTCAGCGCTGATGCGGATATTTATGTTCAATTTTTGGAAAGTCCTGCGTGAATATCTATTTTTTTTAACAAAGTTGAACGTTCTAAGGTCTAAGGAGATTCAATCAGTAAAATGAAGACATCAGTTGGGTTTGTAATACATGTTAAAACAGAATAAAAGCCTTTTTGCGGCATAAAACCGATCTTTGAAGTTTTCTTGAACTAATGTTAAAATCTCGTCTCGTTCTCGCGAGATCTGTGATTTTCTCGTCTCGTCTCGTGAGTTTTGTGTATCGTTACACCCCTACAGGTCGGGGAGAAAAAAAAGGCGAGAGCTGGCTGCTCCAGCCGCAGCTGTGATCTGTGTTTATATGTTAATAAAAAGCAAAAAAAAAAAACAGGGAGCGCTGGTCCTCCAGCCCACACATCAGACCAGCACACCAAGAAATATCCAGACCCTCCCATAGCCACGTTGGACCTGAGTTTAATTCGCTCGTGACAAATTAGTTCATTTTTCATCATTTCAGTCATGGCGTCAACAGAGGAGGAAGTGATTACTTGCCTTTTGGCAAACAAACTAAAGAAAAGGCCAGATCAAGGATAAAGAAGAGGGAATGTAATACATTGGTGTCGCATACTAAACAGTCCGGCGCCGGGCAGTTTATTGTGCGACACCGCGTTTGCGTATGCGGTCGTAAAAATTGAGCTTTGCGCGTACATGCCCTGCGGGATACGCTTGTACCTCTGTGTAGTACGTGCGTACCTCTGCGTATGGACGTACGCAGAGCTATACGGGGGGCTTTAGAGCATGAACGGTCTGATTCATTATCTCCACGACCGGACTCCTCTTCATCAAATAACTCTAAGGACGGACCTGTATCTGGGATTACAGCTGGTAAGTTTACGTTTGTTAATGTTACTGTAGCTTAATATGTGCATTGCGGTGAGTTAAACTAGGGCTATCTTTAAGATACTGTATTAGTGTGTATCTTTATTTTATCTATGTACAGTAGCTAGCTAAACTCAGAATCTAACTAAAGATTGACACTAACAGATAAAGCTTGTAAAAATGTGCTCATCCATCCGGTCAGCTGGTTAGTTTACCTAATGTTCACTGTTTATGTTCTCCTCATAGGAGCTTCTGACCCTGAAGTGAAGAGGACAGAGACTGACAAAAGAAAAGTGAGATGGGGGCCACAGGACAGTAACAAACTTTGTTGTTAAAGTTTGCGGCTTTTAACTACAGTGGAGGCTGCATGGTGGAGGTAAGTTAAGCTGTAAAGGATATTGTTGACCAGTTAAGCTTTTCTCTCTCAGCTTAGATAATCAGAGTCAGAGAGTCTTTATTGTCATTTGCACCGCATGTGGTACATGTGATGAAAACGAGATTATGTACAGGTACACATGGTCCCAGTTACATCCAACAACAAATGCAAGAGAAAAACAGTAATAACATCTAGGATTAACTAAGAAAAACATCAACTAGTAATACACTAAGCCCTAATGTAGTAGAAAAACATCATTATAAACAGCAGCACGAACATGAGTCTGTATGAGCAGATGGTCACAAATGAACACAGCAACAAGAAAACAGATCAGCATCAGCATGATGTGATATTTTGCAGTGTTTATTCTTATTATTTATTTATTCATGAGTCTAACAGCCTCAGGGTAGAAGCTGTTCCTCAGTCTAGTGGTTCTACATTTGATGCTCCTCAACCTCCGTCCTGAGGGGAGTGGGGCAAAGAGTGAGTGTGCTGGGTGAGTGAGGTCTTTCATGATGCAGGTGGCTCTTTTCCTGCATCTGGAGGTGTAAATGTCTGTGATGGTGGGGAGACTGACTCCAACAGACTTCTGTGCAGCCTTCACCACTCTCTGCAGAGCTTTCCTCTCTTCAACTGTGCAGCCTCCATGCCACACGTTGATGCTGGAGCACAGGATGCTCTCCACTGCACACCTGTAGAAGGAGGTGAGGACTGGGCTGCTCAGACCAGCTCGTCTCAGCCGTCTGAGGAAGTAGAGTCTCTGATGACCTTTCTTGATCAGGCTGGTGGTGTTGTTGCTCCAGCTGAGGTTATCATTCAAGTGTACACCTAGTACTTGTAGCTGGAGACCACTTCCACTGCAGATCCACTTATGTTCAGTGGGGTATGGGTGTGTATGTTCCTTCTGAAGTCCACAATCATCTCCTTTGTCTTCTTCACATTCATGTGAAGATTATTCTCTTTGCACCAGCTCTCCAGATGTTCCACCTCCTGTCTGTAGCTGGACTCATCATTGTTTGTGATGCATCCCACCACCGCTGTATCATCTGCAAACTTAACAATATGACAGCCTGGATGGGTAGCTGCACAATCATATGTGAGCAGAGTGAACAGAAGAGGGCTCAGCACACATCCTTGAGGAGAGCCAGTGCTGAGGGTTATGGTGGAGGAGGAGAAGTTGTGGATCTTCACGGACTGAGGTCTGTTTGTTAAGAAGTCTAGTACCAGTTACAAATGGAGGGGCTTAGTCCAAGTGTGGATAGTTTGTCCATCAGAGTTTTGGGGGATCATGGTGTTGAAGGCAGATGTGCAGTCCACAAAGAGCATATGGACATATGAGTCCTTCTGATCCAGGTGGGTGTTTTTTGAGTAATAATAACACAGCCATGTTCTTGTTGATGTTTGTGTTCTAATGTCACTTAGGGAGATGATAAGAACCCTAAACCCCAGAGAACCACAGAGAAGATTCAGGAAGCGATATAGAGGTGCAGAGGTCTGCCATCAACACTAACCTCAGTGAATCCAGTGACCTGCTGGTGGAATGTGAGGGACACTATGCCAGTGCTATGAAACTGACAACCAGGTGTTTGTGTGTGCAACAAGTATCATCCACACCTTCAGAGTGAACTTTTTCTACTGCAGGAGACACCATCAGCCAGGAGCAGTCTTGTTTGTGTCCAGATAAAGCAGACATGTTGATTTTTCTGAAGGAAAACTGCTCAGTGAAAAGGTCCTCAGTATGTAACCCTGAGCATTAGACACTGGCATGTCACTGGTTTGCAACTGTTCTTTTGACCTGGAAATTATTTGTTTATTTTTATGTAAGAAAATTGCTTGGAATGGAAAAATACCAAAGTTAAGAAATAAAACTTAATATTTGTACGGTAATGTGTAGCACATCTTCACCACCTCACTTTCACTGGAGTCAGTTCCCACCTGCCTGAAGACTGCCACCATCATCCCAGTTCCAAAGAGCTCCACAGTGACTGGTCTGAATGACTATAGACCGTTGGCCCTCACCCCGATAGTCGCTAAATGTTTTGAGAAACTGGTCATGTCCCACATCAAGACAACCGTCAACATCAACGAGGACCCTCATCAATATGCATACCGCGAGAACCGATCAACAGAGGACGCCATCTCCTCTTTGGTCCACACTGCTCTCACTCACCTGGATCAGAAGGACTCATACGTGCGTATGCTCTTTGTGGACTTCACATCTGCCTTCAACACCATGATCCCCCAAACTCTGATAGACAAACTATCCACACTTGGACTAAGCCCCTCCATTTGTAACTGGGTACTAGACTTCTTAACAAACAGACCATTGTCAGTGAAGATCCACAACTTCTCCTCCTCCACCATTACCCTCAGCACTGGCTCTCCTCAAGGATGTGTGCTGAGCCCTCTTCTGTTCACACTGCTCACATATGATTGTACAGCCACTAGGGGTGTAACGAGATCTCGTTGTACGAGATCTCGCGATATTAAACTCCTGCGATATCTCTCGTTGAGAGGTAACGTTGTCTCGCAAGACGCTAATGCTAGCAGCCCCTAGCAAGTCAGCGTCACGGACAGCATGGCTTCGTCGGATGAAGTTGCTATAGAAGACGTCCCAACTACTGATGGAGGGTCCCGGTGCTGCAGACGCCTCTACATTGATGGAGGGTCCCGGCGCTGCCGAAGCTGCCCCGGATGTAAAGACACACTTGTGTAAACACCGGTGTGACCAGTGTTGCCAGATAGAGTCCCACCCACCCAAAGCACTCTTTACCCGCAAAAGTCAGAAGGAAAATCGCGGTGAACCGCCCAATCTGGCAACACTGAGTGTTGGCTGCAGATTCATACCATACCATACCAACTTTATTTATAGAGCACTTTTTGCACCCAACAGGACCAAAGTGCTGTACACACAATCACAAAATACAATACAATCATAAAATGGAAGGGACTAAAAACAGTACTAAAATAATAAATTATGAATACAATAAAACAATAAAACAAAGTTAAAACATCTCAGATTGTACCAAAAGCCAAAGAAAAAAGATGGGTTTTAAGAAGAGACTTAAAAACAGCAAGTGAAGAGGCCTGTCTTATGTCTAATGGGAGGTCATTCCAGAGCTTAGGAGCTACCACAGAGAAAGCACGGTCCCCTCTAAGCTTGCGCTTTGTCCTCGGTACCCTCAGAAGCAACTGGTCAGCTGACCTGAGCGAACGAGAGGGTGTGTAGTAATGCAGCAGCTCTGACAGGTATGGAGGGGCATGGCCATTTAGAGCTTTAAAAGTAAATAAAAGTATTTTAAAATGAATCCTGTAACGCACCGGTAACCAGTGCAAAGATGCCAAAACAGGGGAAATGTGATCAAATTTTCGTGTACCTGTTAAGAGTCGTGCAGCTGCATTTTGAACCCTCTGAAGCTGGGAAGTACACAGATCACTAATACCAACATAAAGTGAATTACAGTAATCCAGCCGTGTGGTCACAAATGCATGGATTGCTGTTTCAAAGTGCTGTCTAGGAAGGATGGCTTTTACTTTGGCTAGCTGCCTCAAATGAAAAAAGCTGGATTTCACAACTGCTTTAATCTGAGACTCCAGCCTAAGACCAGCATCCAGCTTGACCCCTAGATTTGTAACAACTGGCCGGACATACTGAGCCAAGGAGCAATCGGACAGAGAGTCTTCAGTCGAATTGCCAAAAATCACCACCTCTGTTTTGTCTTCGTTAAGTTTCAAGAAGTTTAGGGCCATCCAGGCCTTCAAATCTTCCAAACATAGGAACAGAGACCGAAGAGAGGCTGAGTCTGCTTTCTTTAAAGGTACGTAGATCTGTGTGTCATCTGCATAACAATGAAAAGCAATCCCGTATTTCCTAAAAACAGAACCAAGCGGAAGGATGTACAACAAAAATAAAAGAGGGCCCAAAACTGAGCCCTGCGGAACACCACATGAGAGTGGAGCAGAGGAGGACCTATGTCCATCAAGACAGACACAAAAAGTACGCTTGGTCAGATAAGATTTAAACCAATCTAAGGCTATATGACCAATGCCCACCCACTGTTCCAAACGTGTGATTAAAATGTTGTGATCCACTGTGTCAAACGCAGCTGATAGATCCAACAACACCAAAACAACGCAGTCACCAGAATCAGTCGCCAAGAATATATCGTTAAAAACTTTTAAAAGAGCTGACTCTGTGCTATGAAATGATTTAAAACCGGACTGAAAAACCTCTAAAATATTATTTTCAATGAGATAGGCCATTAGCTGATTATAAACTACCTTCTCAAGAATTTTCGAAACGAAGGGCAATTTAGAAATTGGTCTGTAGTTCGCCAGGACAGCAGTATCCAAGTTTGATTTCTTAATTAGAGGCTGGACAACTGCATGTTTCAAAATTTCAGGAACAGCACCTGAGGACAGGCTACTATTCACAAGATTCAGTGCTGATGCGGATATTTATGTTCAATTTTTGGAAAGTCCTGCGTGAATATCTATTTTTTTTAAACAAAGTTGAACGTTCTAAGGTCTAAGGAGATTCAATCAGTAAAATGAAGACATCAGTTGAGTTTGTAATACATGTTAAAACAGAATAAAAGCCTTTTTGCGGCATAAAACCAATCTTTGAAGTTTTCTTGAACTAATGTTAAAATCTCATCTCGTTCTCGCGAACTCTGTAATTTGTCTCGTCTCGAGAGTTTTGTGTATCGTTACACCCCTAACAGCCACACATCCAGGCTGTCATATTGTTAAAGGTATTGTGACATGATTTTGTAAATTTGAATATTTGTCAGAACATATATATCTTATATCATTGAGCTCTGGTCGTTTTTGCATAATAAATTATAAACATATTAAAATTTTATTCGAAATTATGCTAAATTTTTCTCTGGTATTTGCTGGGATACGCCCCTGAAATTCCGCGCATTTCCGCAATACGTCATCACCAGTCGTCGTCACCAGTCATCAACGTCACAACGGGCAGAAGGCAGAGCCTTGCCCGTTTATTAGGTGTGTTAACTGCTTGCCATACAGATTCATTTCCTGAAGGATCGCCTTTTATTTGTGTAACTTGAAAAATGCCGTCACGTTGTAGTGCATTTGTGTGTTCTAATATCAGCAGTGAACAAGTGAGCCTTCACAAATTTCCAAAAGATGACAAACTTTGTCAAGAATGGACCAGACAAGGACCGGTGGGTTCCAGGAGTCCTATGTCTGCAGCGACCATTTCACTGCCGATTGTTTTCAGCACCTGGTATAAAAGAATCTTTAGGATTACCAGTAAGA
The DNA here is from genome assembly GCA_038048925.1 of Garcialebias charrua. Lineage (NCBI taxonomy): Eukaryota > Metazoa > Chordata > Actinopteri > Cyprinodontiformes > Rivulidae > Garcialebias > Garcialebias charrua. The sequence goes on along the minus strand of JBBPBX010037559.1, from coordinate 19,506 downwards.
TTCAGAAGACTTTTAAAACCGGATGCTATTCCTACTATTTTTAAAAGAAAATCTACAGAAGAAAGTCCCACAGGAGCTACCATGTCGAAACAACGCAGGGACCATCGGAAGACTGTCCAGGAGATGAGTAAGTCTTTGTGTAAACATAATCGGAGGTGTGTAGTGTTTTAGATTATAAACTATTTATTTTACGTGAGTTCATGTTGTTTTACTTTATACACTTTGAGTGTATAAAGCCAATTATCACGGCAGATTATGTTTGTTCGCTGCTAACAAGCTAGCCGAATCAGATAGCTAACACAATAGCCGCGATACAGGCCACGTTGCTAATGATGTATTTTTAAATTATGTCTGCGCCATCAGGTAACATCTGTAGTTTCCTTCTATTCGGGGAGGGATATTAATGAGAGTTTTGGATGATTTACTGTCTTAAAATGATATATCGCTGACGCAACCGGTAATAAGCCGACATAGCAGCTAACAAACATTAGCCGAGTGCCCGGAGCAAACACGTTGCTAATGATGTATTTTTAAATTATGTCTGCGCGATCAGGTAATTCTTTTTATTCGGGGAGGGATATTAATGAGAGTTTTGGATGATTTACTGTCTTAAAATGATATATCGCTGACGCAACCGGTAATAAGCCGACATAGCAGCTAACAAACATTAGCCGAGTGCCCGGAGCAAACACGTTGCTAATGATGTATTTTTAAATTATGTCTGCGCGATCAGGTAATTCTTTTTATTCGGGGAGGGATATTAATGAGAGTTTTGGATGATTTACTGTCTTAAAATGATATATCGCTGACGCAACCGGTAATAAGCCGACATAGCAGCTAACAAACATTAGCCGAGTGCCCGGAGCAAACACGTTGCTAATGATGTATTTTTAAATTATGTCTGCCGATCAGGTAATTCTTTTTATTCGGGGAGGGATATTAATGAGAGTTTTGGATGATTTACTGTCTTAAAATGATATATCGCTGACGCAACCGGTAATAAGCCGACATAGCAGCTAACAAACATTAGCCGAGTGCCCGGAGCAAACACGTTGCTAATGATGTATTTTTAAATTATGTCTGCCGATCAGGTAATTCTTTTTATTCGGGGAGGGATATTAATGAGAGTTTTGGATGATTTACTGTCTTAAAATGATATATCGCTGACGCAACCGGTAATAAGCCGACATAGCAGCTAACAAACATTAGCCGAGTGCCCGGAGCAAACACGTTGCTAATGATGTATTTTTAAATTATGTCTGCGCCATCAGGTAACATCTCGTTTCTTTTTATTCGGGGAGGGTTTATTAATGAGAGTTTTGGAAGATTTACTGTCTTAAAATGATATATCTCAGACGTGACCGGTGTCAGGGACTCTTGTTAGCCAAGATAGCTTCTAAAAATATTAGCCGAGAGCCCGGAGCAAACACGTTGCTATGTATGCATTTTTAAATTATGTCTGCGCCATCAGGTAACATCTGTAATTTTTTTATTCAGGGAGGGTTTATTAATGAGAGTTTTGGAAGATTTACTGTCTCAAAATGATATCTCAGACGCGATAGGACATGCTCCGCCATTATTATTTAAATGCACGTTGGAGCGTGCCTTCCCGTTGTCACGTCAAGATGATGTTTTGCGGAAATGCGCAGATTTTTAGGGGCGTATCCCAGAGAAAAAAACTACCATAACTTGGAATAAAAATTTAATATATTTATAATTTATTATGCAAAAACGACCAGAGCTCAATGATATAAGATATATATGTTCTGACAAATATTCAAATTTACAAAATCATGTCACAATACCTTTAAGTTTGCAGATGATACAGCGGTGGTGGGATGCATCGCAAACAATGATGAGTCCAGCTACAGACAGGAGGTGGAACACCTGGAGAGCTGGTGCAAAGAGAATAATCTTCACATAAATGTGAAGAAGACAAAGGAGATGATTGTGGACTTCAGAAGGAACAAACAAACACATACCCCACTGAACATAGGTGGATCTGTGGTGGAAGTGGTCTCCAGCTACAAATACTTGGGTGTACACTTGAATGATAACCTCAGCTGGAGCAACAACACCACCAGCCTGATCAAGAAAGGTCATCAGAGACTCTACTTCCTCAGACGGCTGAGACGAGCTGGTCTGAGCAGCCCAGTCCTCACCTCCTTCTACAGGTGTGCAGTGGAGAGCGTCCTGTGCTCCAGCATCAACGTGTGGCATGGAGGCTGCACAGTTGCAGAGAGGAAAGCTCTACAGAGAGTGGTGAAGGCTGCACAGAAGTCTGTTGGAGTCAGTCTCCCCACCATCACAGACATTTACACCTCCAGATGCAGGAAAAGAGCCACCTGCATCATGAAAGACCTCACTCACCCAGCACACTCACTCTTTGCCCCACTCCCCTCAGGACGGAGGTTGAGGAGCATCAAATGTAGAACCACTAGACTGAGGAACAGCTTCTACCCTGAGGCTGTTAGACTCATGAATAAATAAATAAGAATAAACACTGCAAAATATCACATCATGCTGATGCTGATCTGTTTTCTTGTTGCTGTGTTCATCTGTGACCATCTGCTCATACAGACTCGTGTTCGTGCTGCTGTTTATAATGATATTTTTCTATTACATTAGTGCTTAGTGTATTACTAGTTGATGTTTTTCTTAGTTAATTCTAGATATTACTGTTTTTCTCTTGCATTTGTTGTTGGATGTAACTGGGACCCTGTGTACATAATCTCGTTTTCATCACATGTACTACATGCGGTGCAAATGACAATTAAGACTCTCTGACTCTGACTCTTCTTGTTAGAATTATTATCAATTACAAAATTTGTACCGAAAAAAGAACTGTCCAGGAACAGACACCGAAGTGAAGGTACCGACAACGGTACCGATTTTCTATCTAGAGAAGGTACCCAGCCCTAGTTGGTGGTTCAATTAGACTGGCACACAAAAGTCCACATTAATTTACAAGAAATGTGCAGCAATAAGAAGGTAGTTTTGCAGATGTGTAAAATCAGGTCATGTGTACATGTTTAAAACATTTGTTCTTCACACAACAGCGTTAAATTACCACCTGATGGATGGCTAAGTTATAAATGTGTAAATCAGAGTTTACTTTTAAAAGCAAAAGGTTTGGCCACAAAATATCCAAATAATCCAAACCAGTATACCCTGAACTAGCTGTCAGTCCATCACAGGGAAAACAGGACTTAAAGTGAAAACAAATCCTGAGCCTGAAACTTTTATTGTGGTGGTGATAGAATAAAATCATCTTAGGGGAGGGCAATATGGCTCAAATATAATATTGTGATATGTCAGAGCATTCTGACGATAACGATAAATTTTGTGTTATGCATTTGACAAAATTAACTTAACATGTTGTATTATATAAAAACAACTGAAATTAATTTATTTAATAAAGCATTGAGTCTCAAAGTATAAAAACTAAAAATGAGACTTTTCTTATTTAGATTGAAAAAGTTTGCACAAAATATAGATCCACAAAATCCACCACAAACACTAAAGTGCAGGTGCAGTTTCCCCAAAAAAACTAAATAAAATAAAAGCTGTTGAGCATAAATGTAACATACAACAAAAATATGTTGCCTTTAAATGAGCTATAACTTAACTACTGTTGCTGAACCTAGACCTGACCAACTGCAGAAACCCCAGATCATAGCACTGCCCCCACAGGCTTGTACAGTAGACACTAGGCATGAAATGGTAAATGGTAAATGGAGCTTACCGGTACTTATGTAATGGACCTACCCAGGGTCAAACTAGGGTTTTCGAACTGTCCAGTGATGACCTTTACTGACCACTCAGTAAAGCAAGACATTTACTACAAAATCATTCATTTAGCTATAATCTGATAAATATAGTCACCAAAAGAGACTATTTCTATCTTTGATTTTATTCTAATGTGATCAAAAGAATAACTTTTGTCATTTTCATGATGTGTGCTTTTAAGCTGTGTCATTCTGTAAGAGTTAAACTGTGTTCACTGCTGTGTTTAAAGGTGAAGCCTTCGGGTCACAGAGACCGGACGGTTTTGTTTAGAAACTCAGAGACAGTCTCATGAGCTGGGCTCCAGCTTTATCTATCTTTTTCCTAAACATTTCTCTCTGCTGCTGTTTGTAACCTTGGGTTTGATAAGGCAAGTGAACTCCTCTCTGTGTTCCTGTCTTTTTAAGTTCTAACTGTGCGGAAACGCTTCAGTCTTTGAATGGACAGAGAGTTTGAATGGACAGAGACCTGAAAGCTCTCTGCCTTGCAGCTGGTCAAGCTTGGTCAAGAGCCAAAGACTAACTTGTCAGCTAGAACTGATGGACGCCTCCATCCAGTTCCCCGAGCAAAAGCTCCAAAGTTCCTAATGAACTTTCTTTGAGAAACATCTCGTCTTGAAGTCGGCCAGAAGCTGCCACATGTTTCTGACGGCTGACGCGGATCCGAGGAGACGTTGGAAGTAAACGACCAGTTCAGACGTACGAGGGCCGGAAGGACTCTGTGCACCTGGGAGGCTGGTAATATCTTTATCAGACGCATCGTCAAAAGGTAAAGCTGTTTACAAACGTACCTGGGATTTAGCCGAAGTCGGATGGAAAGTGTCATCTCTGGTTACACTCGAGATAAATAACTTAATCTCTCCAACCTCTTATTCCTCCTTTTCCCTTTCCCTCTCAATCTTAAGCTGGAAACTATTTTAAGCTGAAGAGCCCCTCAGACTAAATATGTGTAACATCTAGTATTTATGTCTGTTGTGTTAAATCAAGTGTGCTGACGTATTTGAATTGAAAGAAAGTGAAATCATGTCAATCAAGTGTAATGGTGTTAATTTAGTTGATTTATTTTAAATAAATGATAGTGTCTCTTTGACATATCAAACTAAGTTAACGTGTCCATTGTCACTTAATGGCTCTGTTTATTTATCCATCATAAAGATCACAGAAATATTGAATAAACTGAAAAAGAAGAGAATCCGTGAAATTACTATTCAATCTGAATAAGTAAATTAAGGTAAAAAGGAGGTCAGTATTAAACTGACCCCCTCTAAACCCTTTACATCTGGTGGCCTCGTATTGGCTTCTAAAGTTTGTCGATGTATCTGTAATCTCTCATGAACTGTAACGTCATGGTTGGCATAGTGGGATCCAAGTTTTAAACTCTGAGGATAATAATTTGGCTGAGGTGTTCAAGACAGGCAGATTCTGCATGTTTTTATCATTTGAAGCTGTGAGATTATTATTGTTTCAACTCTGTTACACGCTGTTGGAAGCATTCAGGTGAAGTTTTTGTCAGCCGTAGTCTGTGGAGGTTCTGGTTCGGTTCCGATCCAGCTCACTCGCACAGACTCCTGTACGGAGCTTTGTTGAAATGACCGCCGAGTCATAGTGCCTGGAAGCTAATTTAACATCTACAAGATTGCTGTTGTGGTATTTTACATTTTAAAGAAGGTCGAAGCAGCATATATGTTAGAACGTTGTCGGATAATGGGTTCTGACCCGAGTTTTCTGCTCCTCTAACGTGGACCGGAACCGACCTTGAGTGACTCCGTGAGAGTCCGTGTTGTTCAACAGCTGCAGTGCTGGGTTACTGAGCGTGACTAAGTTGGCCTGTCTAGATGTGCGCCGCATGTTTCAGCATTTTGGGAAGTTAAATTGTAGCGTTTGAGTTGTTTAAAGAGCTGTGAAGTTGTTTTCTGCTGTGCAAACTAGCGTTAAGAAGACGTGTGTCTACATGTCTGTTTATGAGCTGTGATTGGATGATACGAGTGCTGTGTGCTGTGAATCACTCTTGTAGCGAACGCTGATTCGCTGTTGTGTGCTGTCCACCACTCTTGTAGCGAACGCTGATTCGCTGTTGTGTGCTGTCAATCACGTCGCACGCCGTTGCGACCAGCCCATTTTGTCGTCATTTCCGGCACGACATTGGTCGAAGGTAAGGAACTACATTCGCCATGTATGCTTGTAGAATGAACTACTGACGCTGTGATTGATTTGTTGACGCCACGTATGTTGTAGCGAGCTCCGCCTCGCAAGCACTGAAGCTGGTGACGCGCTACGCACGCTGCGTTGGCCCGCCCATTTTTGTCGTCACTTCCAGGTGCCGCACTTTGAGTGACAGGTCACACTCGCTGGTTCACACTCGTTCACACACGAACACACACTTAAACACTCATCTGAAGCCATCAACACTGTCTAGCAACATAAACTTGTCTCTGACAAGAAAGCGGTTCGAGCAATTATCACGTTCTTACTGAAAACTAACCCTAATAGGTTGTTTTCTTTCCATGTACTGATTTAAACTCAGTCGCTTCGTGATAACATACTCGACGCTGCCCCCTGCTGGACGTTAATAGATGAGTTTTCTCTCAACACCTCATAAAGTCAGCAATTTTTATGGTAAAAATTACCAGCTTTAAAATTGTTCTGTACACAAACAAAAAATCCTGTTTATTTTAAATAAAGAATTTTTGAATAACAGAGGTACAGACGAACAATTGATGCTCGTTTTAAATACTGAAGAGATTTAAAATAACACTCAAAAAGCATCTTTTATTTGATTTTCAAATTAAATAAAAAAGAAAAGTTGATGGAGAGCAGAGCATTTCCACATTCAAAATTTTAAACAGCATTGGCGTACACTGTACACTTTTGGTTAAAAATAGCATTTTTAACGTTTTTCTGTGTACATTTAAAACAGTAAGGTTAATTTGATAACGAATTTCTTTTTCGAATAACACCTGCATGTACCAGCTTGTTGATTTTTACAGACTCAAAACAAATATGGATACACAATCAGATGACGTTGTACCATCCTCATCCTTGAAGGATGCTGATGGTGAGGAGAAAATCCCAGCGCAGGAGGATTCAGACACTGAGTCAGAGGACACAGATTGTGTTGATAATGCCTTAAAGCTGCTAACTAAACCCCTCGTGAAGTACGGTGAGGAGATAGCAGCAATGGACACCTCCACTCTGAACACAGAGTTAGAAAATCTAACAACAAGCATTCTCAAAAAAGATGGGAAAAAGCTCAGCGCCGACCGTCTAGCCAAATTGGCCCTTCTGTTGAAGGCCAGACTGGACCATGAAGTGGAGAGGTGTGTGGACCTTGAGGAGAAACTGGCTGATGAGAAAACTAAACACGAAGGTACCACTTCAGATTTTGTGTCATACCAGAAAACGACAAATACAGAGACTGAACGTTTAAAAAATGAAATACAGTCGCAAACACAGTCATATGAGGAAAACATTCGTTCCAGAGGACGAAAATATGACGAGTCTGTCAGGGAGAATGAAAAATTACAGCAAGAAATACAATCGCTGTCTAGAGAATTACAAGAGAACAAGGAAAAAAGAGAAGAAACCCACAACCTGTGCACAAGGTTGAAAATTGAGTATGATAGATTAAAAGAACAACTAAAAGAGAGCACTCAATTCGAGGAAAATAAAAAACTCAGTGAACAGTGCACAGCGCTACAAACTGAAGTTGATTGTTTACGCAGAGAAGTGACTGAAAGTAAGGTGGAACTGACCTTAACTAAAGAAAACCTTTTTAAAGAAAGGGAAAGATGGGTGGATGTTGTGGCAAAGCAGTCTCAAGGCTTCACACCCCCACCACCTCCACGCGGTAATGCAGAATTGCTCACCGTACCTGTTAAGACCCGCCAGTCGGAGCAGGGACTTGCGTCCTCAACAACAACACCTGCACATGGATCACAGGTAAATGGGAATAGCAATGGTGCTAACCTTTCTATTCCAATACCTGAACTCCAGAAGCTTTCTAGATACATTAAACGCTTTGAGCCAGGGCCGTTGGGTTCAATCCATACAAAGACCTACCTAGACTCTCTTGACTTCCAACTGGGTAATTTTCCAAATGCTACTGCTGAGGATAAAATTGCACTGATCAGGCTCACCGCAGACTGGCCTGTATATGCCTTCATTGATCGCCAACCAGACGCCATGAAAACAGATTACAAACTGTTGCGTGATACTCTTATACGAGAGTTCACTCCAAACATGGGGCCTGGTGGCTACCCTGATGCCGAGAAGGTCGTGCAAGGTAAGAAAGAGCATCCACAGGCATATTACCAGAGAATGTTCCAGGCTTTCTTTGGTAATCGCAATGAACCGGGCATGGAGGACGAAGTAGGTTTTAAATACCTTTTCGGTAAAAACCTCCACCCTGATATAAAAGAGTCAGTACAAGTGATGGCTAATTTCAGAGACAAAACCATCAAGGAAATGAAACAATGCGCCGTAAATGTTTTCGAGGCCCGCATGG
>JBBPBX010037558.1:0-16798 GCA_038048925.1 Garcialebias charrua | reverse complement strand
TTCACCTCTCTCCTGGCCAGACGAGCCATTTTGCTCAGGTGGAAAGAACCGTCTCCACCCAACCACGCTCAGTGGTTGGCTGACATCATGTCCTGTTTAAAGCTGGAGAAAATCAGATTCACACTCCAACAGAAAGAGGGTAAATTTGAGAAAGTTTGGGGACTTTTCATGAATCTATTCCAGTCTCTTTGACAACACAACTCATTCAGGGTAATGCAGTCTCTTGGCTATTTTACCTTTTGCTTATTTTTTCCCTTTCCTTTTGGCAGTGATTGGGTAGGGTTTTTTTTTCTTTCTTTGGTGTGGATTATAATGTACATGCTGCAATTCAGATTGACTCAGTCTACTAAGGTCTTCACTAATGGTTACACGCAAATGCTTCATTACCATCTTTGCTATTTAATGATTTTGTTTTGGGGGTTTTTTTGGAGAAAAAAAATGAAAAATTCAATAAAAAGAACTTGAATTCGAAATACAAAAACAAAAAGATCTCATAATAATAAATACCCTGCGATTCAGCCATGCAATTCCGTTTAGCTGGTGTTTGCTGCTTGCTTGACTCCCCCTGAAGATCCTGTTTTCTTTTTCCTTGTTACATTTTGAAAGCAATAAAAAAAAGTTATGTCACTTCAGTGGTTTCAGCAATGGTAAACATTATCTAAAATAAACATTAAACATTGTATTTCTCACCTGCAACAATGGTGGATGGCTGCACCTGTGAATAAAAATAAACATTGGATTCACATTATTTTGCCATTCAAGACCCCTTATGATGAGTCAAATCAATGGAAACAATTTTCCGTCGCCCGGACGCGGGTCACCGGGGCCCCACTCTGGAGCCAGGCCCGGAGGAGGGGCACGTTGGCGAGCGCCTGGTGGCCGGGCTTTTACCCATGGAGCTCGGCCGGGCACAGCCCGAAGAGGAGACGTGGGTCCCCCTTCCCATGGGCTCACCACCTGTGGGAGGGGCCAAAGGGGTCGGGTGCAATGTGGATGGGTGGTGGCCGAGGGCGGGGACCCTGGCGGTCTGATCCTCGGCTACAGAAGCTGGCCATTGGGACATGGAATGTCACCTCTCTGGTGGGGAAGGAGCCTGAGCTAGTGTGTGAGGTTGAGAGGTTCCGGCTAGAAATAGTCGGACTCACCTCAACGCATGGCTCTGGCTCTGGAACCAGTTTCCTTGAGAGGGGTTGGACACTCTTCCACTCTGGAGTTGCCCCTGGTGAGAGGCGCCGAGCAGGAGTGGGCATACTGGTTGCCCCCCATCTTGGTGCCTGTACGTTGGGGTTCACCCCGGTGAACGAGAGGGTAGCCTCCCTTCGCCTACGTGTGGGGGGACGGGCTCTGACTGTTGTTTGTGCCTATGCGCCGAACGGCAGCTCAGACTACCCACCCTTTTTGGAGTCCTTGGAGGGGGTATTGGAGAGTGCGCCTCCTGGGGACTCCCTTGTTCTGCTGGGGGACTTCAACGCTCACGTGGGCAATGACAGTGAGACCTGGAGGGGTGTGGTTGGGAGGAACGGCCCCCCTGATCTGAACCCGAGTGGTGTTCTGTTGTTGGACTTCTGTGCTCGTCATGGATTGTCCATAACGAACACCATGTTCAGGCATAAGGGTGTCCATATGTGCTCTTGGCACCAGGACACCCTAGGTCGCAGTTCGATGATCGACTTTGTTGTCGTCTCATCTGATCTGCGGCCGCATGTCCTGGACACTCGGGTGAAGAGAGGGGCGGAGCTGTCAACTGACCACTACCTGGTGGTGAGTTGGCTCCGATGGTGGGGGAGGATGCCGGTCAGACCTGGCAGACCCAAACGTATTGTGAGGGTCTGCTGGGAACGTCTGGCAGAGTCTCCCGTAAGACGGAGCTTTAACTCCCACCTCCGGGAGAGCTTTGAACACGTTCCGAGGGAGGCGGGGGACATTGAGCCCGAGTGGGCCATGTTCCGCGCCTCTATTGTCGAGGCAGCTTATCGGAGTTGTGGCCGCAAGGTTGTTGGTGCCTGTCGTGGTGGCAACCCTCGAACCCGGTGGTGGACACCGGCGGTGAGGGATGCTGTCAAGCTGAAGAAGGAGTCCTATTGGGCCTTTTTGGCCTGTGGGACCCCGGAAGCAGCAGATAGGTACCGGCAGTCCAAGCGGCATGCGGCTCGGGTGGTTGCTGAGGCAAAAACTCGGGCGTGGGAGGAGTTCGGAGAGGCCATGGAGAATGACTTCCGTACGGCTTCGAGGCGATTCTGGTCCACCATCCGGCGTCTCAGGGGGGGAAAGCGGTACGCGACCAACACCATTTATGGTGGGGATGGCGTGCTGTTGACCTCAACTCGGGATGTTGTGAGTCGGTGGGCGGAATACTTCGAAGACCTCCTCAATCCTACTGGCACGTCTTCCACTGAGGAAGCGGAGCCTGGGGACTTTGGGTCGGGCTCTCCAATCTCTGGTGCTGAGGTCGCCGAGGTGGTTAAAAAGCTCCGCGGTGGCAGGGCTCCGGGGGTGGATGAGATTCGTCCTGAGTTCCTTAGGGCTCTGGATGTTGTGGGGTTGTGTTGGCTTACGCGACTCTGCAATATTGCGTGGACATCGGGGGCAGTTCCCTTGGATTGGCAGACTGGGGTGGTGGTTCCCCTATTCAAAAAGGGGGACCGTAGGGTGTGTTCCAACTATAGGGGGATCACACTCTTAAGCCTCCCTGGTAAGGTCTATTCAGGGGTTCTGGAGAGGAGGGTCCGTCGGATAGTCGAACCTCGGATTCAGGAGGAGCAGTGTGGTTTTCGTCCTGGTCGTGGAACACTGACCAGCTCTACACCCTCAGCAGGGTCCTGGAGGGTGCGTGGGAGTTTGCCCAACCAGTTTACATGTGCTTTGTGGACTTGGAAAAGGCATTCGACCGCGTCCCTCGGGGGGTTCTGTGGGGGGTACTCCGGGAGTATGGGGTACCAGGCCCTTTGATATGGGCTGTTAGGTCCCTGTACGACCGGTGTCAGAGCTTGGTCCGCATTGCTGGCAGTAAGTCAGGCTCGTTTCCGGTGAGAGTTGGACTCCGCCAAGGTTGCCCTTTGTCACCGATTCTGTTCATAACTTTTATGGACAGAATTTCTAGGCGCAGCCAAGGTGTTGAGAGGATCCGTTTTGGTGGCCTTAGAATCTCTTCTCTGTTTTTTGCAGATGATGTGGTCCTATTGGCTTCATCAGTTCGTGATCTACAGCTTTCGCTGGAGCGGTTTGCAGCTGAATGTGATGCGGCCGGGATGAGGATCAGTTCCTCCAAATCCGAGGCCATGGTCTTGAGCCGGAAAAGGGTAGCATGCCTTCTCCAGGTCGGGGAGGAGGTCCTTCCCCAAGTGGAGGAGTTTAAGTATCTCGGGGTCTTGTTCACGAATGAGGGAAAACTGGAGCGTGAGATCGATAGGCGGATAGGTGCAGCGTCCGCAGTGAAGCGGGCGCTGTACCGGTCTGTCGTGGTGAAGAGAGAGCTGAGTCAAAAGGCAAAGCTCTCAATTTACCGATCGATCTACGTTCCTACCCTCATCTATGGTCATGAGCTTTGGGTTATGACCGAAAGAACGAGATCTCGGATACAAGCGGCTGAAATGAGTTTTCTCCGCAGGGTGTCTGGACTCTCCCTTAGAGATAGGGTGAGAAGCTCAGTCATCCGGGAGGGACTCGGAGTAGAGCCGCTGCTTCTCCACATCGAGAGGAGCCAGTTGAGGTGGCTCGGGCATCTGGTTAGGATGCCTCCTGGACGCCTCCCTGGTGAGGTGTTCCGGGCATGTCCCACCGGGAGGAGACCCAGAGGAAGACCCAGGACACGCTGGAGGGACTATGTTTCTCGGCTGGCCTGGGAACGCCTTGGGATTCCCCCAGAGGAGCTGCTCCAAGTGGCTGGGGAGAGGGAAGTCTGGGCCTCCCTACTTAGGCTGCTACCCCCGCGACCCGACCCCGGATAAGCGGAAGAAAATGGATGGATGGATGGAACCTTTATAAATGTGATTGCATACCGGTACATTAATTTAAAGTTTACTCATGCTAATTATACACTTATACTCTTACAATCAAATATTAGTTTAAAAAGGATCCTGAAGATGACACAACAATGTCCTGTCCACAAAAAGCAACAGTTTTCATCATTATAGTTTACTGTTTTCACTTAACAACAGCAATGCAGTGTTATAACCACAGAGATGACTGCCTCAGGGATGTGTCTCAAAATGAACATGTATGAAGAATAAGTAAGTTCTCTGACTAAATAACTGAATATAAAGATTTTCATTACCTCAGTCAAACCAGTTGATCCTTCTTGCTCCAGTTGACGCTGTAGACAAAATACTCTTTAGCCCATCCAAACTAGTAATTTAGTAATTCATCTTATTTCACAATTACAGCGTGAAAGTACTGTATCTGAAAACTTTGTTTTGGTTCTTTCTCCTGAAAAGTACTTTAATGTAATCCCAAAATATCAACAAAATCAAACCAATTTAGTGGACTTGTTGATTGTCAGTGCCAATTTGTTTAATCTGTATGCAACATTGTAAATTAAATAATTGTTTTACTGTAAATTGTTTATATATATAAATTAAATGTAGAGTGGAAGGCCTAATAAACGACTGCAAATCATATTATATACCTTGAACTCTTCGAACTTCTGCCTGAATTTAATCTTAGATCCCACTTTAGGAATCAGTTGCTCAATGTCTTGCTTCTCGATACGTTTAAACACTTTCTCATCAATGGCTTCATCTGTAAGAAAAATAAAACAAATGTGCATTAATTAAATCAAATTTATTAAGGTATAGTTTTAAAACTACCAAAAAAAAAAAAACAGCAGCAGCTTCTGAGCATGCATGTTAGTGAGGCAGACATGTGTTTCCTGCCTGTATTGCTAACTTTCTGGTTGGAGTTTGCATGTTCCCTCCCTGTATGTGTGGGTTTTCTCCATGTACTGTACTCCGGTTTCCTCCCACAAACCAAAAACATGCATGTTTGGCTTATTGGTGACTCTAAGTCTAAATGGTTCCTAGGTGTGAGTGAGAGAGTGGATGGTTGTTTGTCTCATTTGTATCTATGTGTCTCTGTGATGGACTGGACAACTGTCCAGGGTGCACACCTCCTCTCAGACAGTACCGTACTTTTCGGCATATAAGTCGCTGTTTTTTTACTCATTTGAATGTCCTGCGGCTTATACGCCGAAGCGTCATATTTATGGATTTTTCCCCATATTTTTAGACCAATTTTTGGCTCTGATATCGCCGTTTTTCATTTTGGCCAAAAAATGGTGCAGTACCACTTTGTCCGCTAGGGGGGCACTTCCAGAGAGTACACCGGCCGTTTCTAGCTCATGTGTCCGAAAAAAGCCTCCTCTGCTCGGACTGGGTCTGTCGCTACCCGGCCTCCTGCTCTGGAGCTAACCACTGTTAGCTGTGTTGTTAGCTGTGATTTTTAGCAAGATAACTCATAAACCATACTGCAGATTTTCTTGAAACTTACAGAGCGTAATTATTTGGTGGTCATTTACAAACTGTTAGCTGCAGAAGATTTTCAGAGCAAAAAAAAATCACTCTTTTAGCTTTGTTGTTAGCGGTATAGCTACCGCAAACAGATACCTACTGTTTAGATAAACAGCTCTTAAACCACTCGACGGATATTTTTTAGGCTTTCAGAGTGTAATTATATGGGTTTCATTTACAAACTGTTGCCCTGTATAAGACATCTGAGATAAATAAAATTCAATTTTTTTTTCGTTGTTTAGAGACGGAATCGTCTCGTTAGCTTCGGTTTTATTTCCGTTTATATTGTTATAAATCATAAACCACTCGGCAGATATTTTTTTAGCTTACAGAGTGTAATTATATGGGTTTTCATTTACAAACTGTTGCCCTGTACAAGACATTTGAGATCAAATTCAATTTTTTATTCGTTGTTTAGAGACGGAATCGTCTCGTTAGCTTTGGTTTTATTTCCGTTTATATTGTTGTAAATCATAAACCACTCGGCAGATATTTTTTAGCGTACAGAGTGTAATTATATGGGTTTTCATTTACAAACTGTTGACCTGTATAAGACATTTGAGATAAAATTCAATTTTTTATTCGTTGTTTAGAGATGGAATCGTCTCGTTAGCTTCGGTTTTATTTCCGTTTATATTGTTATAAATCATAAACCACTCGGCAGATATTTTTTTAGCTTACAGAGTGTAATTATATGGGTTTTCATTTACAAACTGTTGCCCTGTACAAGACATTTGAGATAAAATTCAATTTTTTATTCGTTGTTTAGAGACGGAATCGTCTCGTTAGCTTCGGTTTTATTTCCGTTTATATTGTTATAAATCATAAACCACTCGGCAGATATTTTTTAGCGTACAGAGTGTAATTATATGGGTTTTCATTTACAAACTGTTGACCTGTATAAGACATTTGAGATAAAATTCAATTTTTTATTCGTTGTTTAGAGATGGAATCGTCTCGTTAGCTTCGGTTTTATTTCCGTTTATATTGTTATAAATCATAAACCACTCAGCAGATTTTTTTAGCATACAGAGTGTAATTATATGGGTTTTCATTTACAAACTGTTGACCTGTATAAGACATTTGAGATAAAATTCAATTTTTTATTCGTTGTTTAGAGACGGAATCGTCTCGTTAGCTTCGGTTTTATTTCCGTTTACAGTATATTGTTATAAATCATAAACACCTCAGCAGATTTTTTTTAGCTTAGAGTGTAATTACTATATATGGGTTTTCATTTACAAACTGTTAACCTGTATAAGGCATTTGAGATAAAATTCAATTTTTTATAATTTATTTTAGTAGCACACGCGACCGTTTGGAAGACGTCAAACCGAAACAATTTAAATCCAGCAGATTTGACCATTTCGTGAATTGATTAAGGAACGGTTAAGCTCAGGAACCCTTGTGCTATAATGTCAGCTAAGAAATATATTTTTTCTCAGCAAAGAAATAATTGTTTTTACCGTGTTAATCTTGTAAAGTCCTTCCATGCTGGCTCGCTTCTGTGGCCGAAATTTTCAGCAGGGCAAATGAGGCGCTGACGCGTCGCGTAGCGGTGACGCATAATAGATGTGACTTATAGGGCGAAGCAGCTTATTTATGGATTTTTACAAATTATTCCCAATAATTGGACAAAGCGGCTTATACACAGAAGCGACTTTTCCGCCGAAAAGTACGGTAATAGCTGGACATGGGCACCAGTTTGCCCCACGACCCAGAAAGGAAGAAGTTGGTAATGATAATGGATGGATGGATGGATGGATGGATGGATGGATGGATGGATGGATGATCTTGCTGACTCATTAGATTTTCATCCTCACCTTAACTTTGTTAAAAAGGACTTACGTTTAATATTTCACTTTAGAATTTTTCATCTGTACATTTTGATGTAGTAAATAGTAATATCTAATTTAGAAGAAATCAACCATCAAATGATTTTGGTAAGCTTTGCCACCAGTATGAGTAGAAAAGCACAGAGGAAGCAAAAGTTGATGTCAGTGGTTATCAAGTCATTTGGAAGCTAGATAAACAACTACCGTATGTGTGAATTTTGGCGTAAAATGACAAAATGATTGGTAGCCAACTTGGACCTAAAGTGTTATGAATTAGTATTAGTATCAGTACGTTATGAATTAGTATGTTTCTCCTCTTAGCTTGTTTAATGTATCTCCATCAAAGTTGGCCAGAAAACACTAAATGTTGAAATAATACTGTAAGAGATTTTTAATACTTGATACTTTAATTCTTAAATAATTTAATGATTTAGATTCTGATTTAACAGCAAAGTTGGGGTTTATTGTAGAAAACACGGAACCTCTGAACGGCACAAAAGCTGAATGCAGAACCCCCAATGGGATGTTTTTTATGTCCTTATTTGTATCTTCCATGTGTGTCAGAAGACTTGCACAAGCACGCACACATAAGCAGTTTTGGCAAAAAGTATATACAGACCGGCCTTACGCCCAGATGTTCTGACGCCTGGTTCACTTCTCGTAAGATAAGCACATTCTTTCTTTATGAGGTAACACAGCTCTGCTTGACCAAAACTGATTCCTGTACGTATTCTAATCTGACCACATAAAATGCTTCAATCCTACAGTACTTCATGAAGCAATTGAGTTTGTATCAGTATTTTTTGTCAGGTTTTACAAAGATAAGCATAAACTATTTGGTACATTTTGAGTATAAACTACAAACTGTCAATGCTAAACTATTTAGATTCCCATTTTTGAGGATTGCTGTAATTTGACAACTTGCCTGATTCACATTTTGAGTGCAAAGCCTTCTGCTGACACAATATTGCATAACTTCTGTGAAAGTTCAGGCTCAAACATGGCCACTCAACTATGGTGATTTTAAATGTTTAAGTGCCACACAGTCTTACAGAGCTGTGTGTAATAACTAAATGTACAATCTTTGATGTTATAAATTAGTGGTAATTTACCACTAACATACAAGACCAGCAGCAATGAATTTATCTGGTTTGATCTTTCAGTGTCTTGCCAAAGGACACTTCAATCTGTGACTGCTGTGGAATCAAACCCTCAACTCTCCACTTGGAGGGTGACTGCTCTAACCACTCAGCCACAGCTGTCCTACAAAGTACAGTACAGTAGTAAGACCATAGTACTTGCATTAAACAACAAAACATTTTAATACATCACCTTTAAATATTTGTATGTATTCACTCAGACCCCACTCATTTAGTTTGCCACGAACAAACTCATCCATGTTTAAGAACGCAAACTGAAAGAGAAATAGTGAACTTTGGATCAAACATTTCACATGTCATCAGTTACATATGCATGCACGCAACATAGTCAGAATGATGTTTTTTAAACTCAGCCAAAAACTTGTAAATCTCCCCCTTTACCTGAAAGAAACCCAAAGATAGTTGAGTCAGTAGGTGGAGAAAATCCAGCAGGAGGGCAAAAAGAAGCAGATAAAATATTCCTAATGGTACGATAAAGACACAGCAAAGTTTGTGATGTTGATCAAGAGGAATCTCAAGAGTTTTGTTCAAAGGAGATGACGACGATGAATGTGGAGCAGAGAAGCAGCAGGGTGAAGAGGCTAAAATGGCAGAAAGTGGATTTGTAAAAAAAGAGAAAAACACAAGCGCCTTAACCCTTTACTACCCCACCAAGACAAAGTTTATGAAACAATATCTTGTTTTTTTTTATTTCTTACGTCCCTGGGCGATGACAACAATCATTTTTTTCTATAACATTCCCATTCCAACACTTTAATGTTCATTTTGTGAAACTTGCTAAAAAGATGAAATTATAATTAACAACTTCTACCAGTAGTATTACAGTCCCAACTTGTCTTATTTCATTAAAACAGTACAGAGATCATTTCTACGTGCTTTTCTCTATTTTAATCATGGTAATTTAGTTGAACTTATGAAGCAACAAAAGACCCAGTATAGCTCTGCGCACAGTACGCGTGTCCGTACGCGCGTACTGTACAGAGAGTTCAGCTCCACACCTCAGCATACGTTCTCGAGTACATTCTCGCGTTTTCGCGCCAAATTCTTGACGTAATTTCCTTAATTTTGTCGGGTTCAGACAGCTCCACAGACAAGGAGCGTTTACTGTACTTATGGGATAAATTGAGGTCGCTGATTGGTCATTTGCTGACACGCCTACTGAATTGATTGACAGGTCGGAGAAAAAAAAGGCGAGAGCTGGCAGCTCCAGCTGCAGCGGTGTTCTGTGTTTATATGTTGTTAATAAAAATTTCAACAAAAAAAAAAAACTCAGGGAGCGCTGGTCCTGTAGCCCACACATCAGACCAGCACACCAGAAAATCTCCAGAACCTCCTGCAGCCACGCTGGACCTGAGTTTAATTCGCTCGTGACAAATTTCGTTCATTTCTCATCATTTCAGTCATGGAGTCAACGGAGGAGGAAGCGATCACTGCCTTTTGGCAAAAAAAATAAAGAAAAGGTCAGATCAGGGATGAAGAAGGGGAATTTAATACATTGGTGTCGCATACAAAACAGTCTGGCGCCGGGCAGTTTATTGTGCGACATTGCGTACGCGGTCGTAAGAATTTAGCTTTGCACGTAAATGCCCTGCGGGGGTACGCTTGTACCTCTGCGTACATACGGCGTACCTCTGCGTACGGTCATACGCAGAGCTATACTGGGGGCTTAAGGAGTAAGAAAATTCCTTTAGCATATTCATGATGTACTAACACTTAAATCCTTCAACACTTGCTCTCCTCAAGGGCGGACATCTCCTCTTGGTCTCCGCTTTGCTTTTGCTTTGTCAGTGAAACTGTCTGAGAGCCTCTCTTCTACAAAATCTTCCGAATCATAACGGACTTCAATTTGGTCAGTTGGTCCCTCAACACAACTGATAACATTTCTTCAAAGAGAAGACAGGCTGTAGGTGAGCCGATTTGCCCTGGTGGCATGCACACAGCTGGATATCTCATCAACTTGGAAGACTTGATGATGTGTCTATCTCTGATGTCATCTGTGGATCTTAAGGACACATATTTAATTGGATTTATAACTGGTTCCTGCTTTTTGGATTCGGCTGGTTCCTGGTCTATCAATACACAAGGAAGATGGCGGCGGCAAATCTGGACCTGGTCAGGCTGCCTGCCTTACATGATGGCTTGGTTCACGTCTCGAGAACCCAAACTTTTGGTTGAATGGATTGGATCTCGGGGATTTTCTCAGGCACGTTCCATTGGTATGGTCACTTTAATTTGGACATTTCGGAAGTGAGTGGACTGACACAGACTGAAGGTAGATGTCATTAAAGTTCTGCCTGTCCCCCAAACAATTGTGTTTATCTGAAATTTGGCTCACTGACTGGCCTTGACAGGCCGTCTTATCTCAACACGCCTGCAGAAGTTTTGTAAACCTGACACTCTCACTCTCCCAAACCTTATACTGTACTGAGGAATTCCACGGACTTTTCAGAGGAGCCCAACTGAATAAACATTCTGTCATAATTTCAGGACTCTGGATTTGCCTCTGGCCGTCCTTGGCAGCCCCCCCCCAATGAGTGTGCACAGATCTCCAGAGTAGGGATGGGAATTGAGAACCGGTTCTTTTAGAGAACCGGTTCTTAGTAGTTCAATTCCCTGGAATTGTAGGCCGTAATTGTCTTAATGATTCAGTTTATCGATTCTACTGACTCGTCGTGATGACGCATTTACGTGATTACATCACAGATATGCGCCGTGTTTGTTATTCAACATGGCGTAGAGGAAGAAGCGGTCTTATGGACTGCTAAACCATTTTAGTTTTCATTTCGTCTCACATCCGCTTCCATAGCGGTCTAGCGCGTGGCTCTATTTCACAAAAAAGACGAAACCAGGGCTACTTTCAACACATGCAACGTGTCGATTACAATAAAGGGCGGAAATACTTCTAACATGCAGAAGCATTTGACCACTCAGCATGCGGTTAGTTTGCACAAATGTACCGTCTTTAACACGCTGCTTGGTGGTGATGGAGGTGGAGCTAACAAAGTATCCTCCTCCGTTTTAAATGTTGCAGCAGGTAATGTTAAACTCCTCCAGTTTCTGTCACTTGTTACCTTTATGCTGTACTGCTTCCACTGTACAGTATTGTAAAAATAATCTCCATGTTATAGACCCCAGATTTAAATCCAGGATGGATGAGAATCTGGGACAGGCTCAGGGCAGCAGCGGTGGCAGAAAACACTCAGGCAGTAACAACAACAGCAGAGGTATTTGAATTAGAAAATGTACACCGAAAAAAATAGAAACACAGCACTTTTGTTTTTGCACCCATTTTTCATGAGCTGAACTCAAAGATCTAATACTTTTTCTATGAACACAACAGATATTGTTCCAAAATGGATAAGTGCCCAACAGCACGATTTACACAATTTTCTGAACAATATTTGAAAGAAGGTCTGTTGTGTACTGTTGTGAAAATAAAACACATTTTTTGTGCTTAGGGTCATTATCCCCTCTTTAAACGGAACTCTGGTTACTGAAGACATGCAATGGTATTTCTTGTTTACAAGGAAGAGGCTTTCTGGGAGTGGGGGAAGGAAAACAGTCTTTGAAACAAAACTCCTCTTATCAGTTTGAGGCAGGCTTGGGGATGATAATATAGCTGGTGCCTCTTTGTCCTGTCAGTTTTACGACTTTGTAGAATATATGACAGGGGAGAAGTCCACTGAAAGCCACTCTCTGGCTCTGCATGTTTGTTCAGTTAGGCGGCGCGTATTTTGAGTGTAACCGCTACTTTCTCTTTGCGACTTTGCTTATCGCCTACACGACGCTGCTGGCCCCCCTCGATGACACCGATACTTTTCTGACCCTGCTCTCAAGGTGGAAGTTTTTCGCTGACCCCCCGCTGATAATGTAAACATCTCCCGTGGAGCTTTTGTGTCAACCACATGCGCGCAGCCCGCATGCGCGGACAGTCTGACATTTCACGTGTCACGCTGCAAAATATAACAGTTTAACAATAATAAACAGTATTTATGTTGGCGTGGGAGATGTAAATTTATCTGAACTACAGTATCTATCTGGACTCGTTACATTTTTTAAACAGTGCGTAACGTGCTGTGAAAATGAAGACACCAGGTTTATTTTTTATTTATTTATTTATTCAGCACCAAAGTTTAAACACAAACACTGAGAATTAAACTGAACACACTATTAAAACACGTGAACCGAACTGTAACTACGTTAATGAACTGGACTCTTGCTGTGTGTTCATCTGGACCCATCAGAACCGCCGAACCGTCTGCCTGTCAACGACAGCTTCTCCACCTGGCAGAAATAAATAAATAAATAAAAACTCAGTTGTTGTGTGATCAAAGTAAACACAAGCAAACATTATATTAAGAACGTTGATTTACCTGCTGTAAGTCAGCTGTTTATCACGGAGTAAAGTCCGGTTCTGGTCCACAGTCCACTCAGCGGTTCTGGTTCTGGTCCACAGTCTCAGCGTCTGTGTGCAGCTTGTTAGATGAAGCGGGTCCCACTGACTCAAATCTGTTGACTCTTGTCCAAATTCCAGCTTTAACTTGTTGTTAACTTGTTGACAACAACTTGTAGTTAGCTGATTTTAGCCAGAGAGGAAAGCAGACGAGGCAGCTGCACTGTTTACCTCAGGCAGCGCATGCGTAGTAGTGAAGGTTCCAAAAATCACAGCGCCATCTAAAGGCCCAGCATGGTAACTACAGTGAAATCATGAGGACGGGGGGTGGAGGGGGAGAGAGTCGTATCCACAGAATTCGACAGTGTCAACGCAAAACTTTTCACCTAATTAACATACCCAAAACATCCGTTTCCCCCACACAGTGTCCGTGTAAACAGGGTAACAAGAACAGCTCTAAATATGTGTGTAGGGTATGATCTTTAATGTAATTTAATGTCCAGTTACATTAATTGGTCATTTAGTGGTTATTAGAGTGTGCATGTTTATAAGTACTCGGCAATAAATGTACATTTATTTTAGTCATCGATGTGTCTCGATGCCCATCCCCCAGGGGCTTGGGGAGACCCGAGCAAACTGAAAAAAGCAAATGGTATTTCCTGTCTTCTGGCAATAAAGGGGGGACAACAGTCTCTGAAACAAAACCCCCACAGAAGGGTATAAAAAGTTTCCATCATCCAAGAGCGAGGCAGAAGTGAGCGCACGGATCAGGTTGTATGTTCTCCCTGTCCCCCTCTCTCCCCCCTCCTCCCTTCTTCTCTCTCTCTCTCTTTTTCTCTCACTGTCCACGTTTAAAAGAAAAATGTAATGATGTTAGGAATGGAACAAATGTATTCTGTGACTCTTTTTAAAACTTATGATTAATTAAACTGGTCTTTTGGAACTTTAAATTATGAGTGTTTGTCGTATTTTCAGCGTATTTTTCCTTTCTGATCCAAAGTGAACCAAATAACGAATTCTGGGGCGGATAAGAATCATACGCCAACAGTACATAGAGAAAGTGTTAGATTTTTGAGTTCAGCTCATGAGAAATGTACGGTGGCTCTAAGGTGTAAATGAACAACATTTTAAAAAACGGAATTACAAATGTTTTAGGCTGTTAATAAAGTAAAAATGTAATTCTGTTTTTTCAAATGTTGTTCATTTACACCATAGGGCCACTGAAGAAATGGGAGCAAAAACAAAAGTGTTGTTTTATATTTTTGTTCAGTGTTTAATTGTAGCCTCTTTCTGTTGTGAGAGCGTTCCTTGTTCAGTGTTTTTCATGGTGAATTTCTTCTGAAGCTGGCAGAGCTGGGAGAGACACAGAGGGAGGCAGAAGAGGATGAAGATGATAAAAGTTTGGTTTTTTGTAATGAAAGATGATAGATTGCATGGATTATGAAGAGATCTGACAGCTTTTTATACTTTTTACAGGTTTTTAGATGCTTTAGAAATGTCACTGTCTGATCAATATATTCAAAACTGTGTGTATGTCGTTATTTCACATTTCTGGGCCTTAGTTTAGATGAGCACATAATCACATTGCTTAAAGGTTCAGTCTGCAGTTTCTGTAGAACAGCAGCACTTGGAAAAAATTTCAACAAGCAAAGCATTCTGATCCCTCCCCCTCAGAGCCATATATGGCTCTGCCCCCTTGTGGTCTGTTGAAATTTGAATTCAAGCTCTGTTTTTATTGGCTGATTCAAATTCAAGCTCGGTTTTTATTGGCTGGTTACAAACTTTGTTTTTATTGGCTGGAAAATGGCGGGTCACTTTTTCTTTTTAGAAATGCTTATTTACCACCTGGAGAAGCAAGGGGACAATATTTTTTTTTAGTTTTTTCAGAGATTACCTCTCTAACATCAATCTAGTGACAGAGTGAAGAAATATGTTAAAATATATATTGTTTGAAAAGTTACAGACTACATTACAATCTTACATACCCCAGCTTTAATATTTCATATATTTTAGGCTGTACATATAATCTCACATGTACTAACATTAAGCTTATGAGCTCACATTTCATATAATCTCAGGTTAATCAAACATTCTGGTTGCACCTGGCGCAGGTAAGATAATTTCTGCTCACTTCTGGCCAGCAGGAGGAAGCGCCTCTTTGTTCTCTGAGCAGAAAGACAGCACATGGCATCATATCAATTGTAGACCTCAGCAAAGTACATTATCACATTTCTGAATATTAAACTTTATAGTTCACAGTTTAGCACATTTCTGAATATTAAACTTTATAGTTCACAGTTTAGCACATTTCTGAATATTAAACTTTATAGTTCACAATACAGCTTCTCAGACTGAGGAAGTCTTTCGGACGAAACGTTTCTACAGTTTTTTTGCTTTGTTTTGTTTTGTTTTGTTGAATGTCCAGACCAGATTTAGCTTTTTTAGATTTTTCTACCTGGATATTGAGCATGCATCAGGGTATTAAACTTTATAGTTCACAGTTTAGCACATTTCTGAATATTAAACTTTATAGTTCAGTTTAGACTTCCTAGTGTTATGTAGATCTTAAATCATTTGCTGCCTTGCAAGGCCAAGCAGAGAGCTACCAGCAAAGAGGGGGCAGGGTTACTTTTACAGAGTTCTACAGACTTCAACAGAGTTGGCCTATTGATTTACATGTTGATTAAAACACATGCACGTACATTAGTTACCTGATGATTAATACAAGTGATCAGTCTTTAAGCTGCATGCTCTAACACACTACCAGTAATCATTTTATATCAAAATAATATTAGGCAAGCAAGCAGAACAAACAGTTTTTAACAAACAGATTTTTAGAAGTGCACTGGGCCCCGTAGCCCAAAGAATGTGCTCTAAACAAGATGGGCTTGGGGGGATGAGCTGAAACCCAGCGAGCTGTGGTTGCCCTGGGTAACCTACAGTTACCAGGGGGGAGGGGTTGGCTCAGAGTTGCGACACTCTTTGAACTCGCCGATAGGCGGTCACGTGGTTCCCGCAGCTCTCAGTAGTTCCAAACAGCTCATCGCTGTCAGTCAGTTTGAGCAGCTACTGGCGCAACAGAACACAAAAATCGACTTTTCTTACTTTGTCCAGCGTCTTTCAGTAATTATTGAGCAGTAACAAACTGATTACTGATTATTTCACTGACTATGAGAAGTCCAGCAGAACTTTCACTGACCAGTGATTATATTGTTCTAAAGTTCCTGTTTTTAGTTTTCTACATTCACCTTATAATCTAGCTGTTTTTACAATCTTATTTTAACTTGATTAAATTTTTTAAAAATTTTGTATGCCTCTTTTAGAACTGTCTATTGTTGTCACTGTTGTCATCATTCTTTGTTAAAACCAGGTCCCTCTTGTAAATGAGTTCTCAAAGCTCAATGGGATTAACCTGCCTAAATAAAAGGTTGAATGAATAGTTAAATGAATAAAGTAAACTTTGGTACGAAAGGTGTTAAATAATACACATCTTTTTATTGAACAATAACCTTCATGCTAACCACTGGTTTGATCTGATGTCCTCCCACCCCGTGTTGGGACTCAGCAGGCACAAGATGGAAGAGTACAACAAAGACATTACATTCCTCCAAGACATGGTAGCACTCTTCTGTGGACTGAAAATAGGTCAAACAGGAAGCTGTAAACCAGTTCAAACAGGAATTGTGATGGCAACATCTACAATATTATGTATACAAAAAGACATGCTTGATCATGGACACGCGTTTGTGTTGACAAGCAGGTTTACTCAGGACTGTCTGGAAAACTTGTTCAGCTGCGTAAATTAGACAAAGGAATCCTGTCCCATCACCAGTGGAGCTTCACCAGGCACTGAAATCCATCACAGTTGGGCAGTTCCTTACAACGGTCAAATCTGGAAGCTATCAG
>JBBPBX010037557.1:14457-30860 GCA_038048925.1 Garcialebias charrua | reverse complement strand
TCTGTAAACAAAACAAACGTCTTAAAAGACAGAACAAGCTACTTTTTGTTGTTTTTATCCTTGATTTGTATGCAATACCATTGTCTTGAACATGTATCCATTTTTTTAATGTATCATACTTTTTAAATTGTGCAATAGGACGTAGGTTTTTTTTTTTTTAAAGCTTGTTTTTAATGTTTAGCTTTTGTTAATCTTCGTTGCACTTAATTGTCACAATCGTTTCGTAAAACACTTCTTCACCTCCCGAGAGAAGAAAACAGACGACAATCCTCTCCTTCGACTCCGGGCCGTCTTTAGGGGGGACACGAACACTTAATCCGTTCCTGGTTGGCCGGAACGGTGGATTACCTCGGCTCGCACTGCTACGCAACAAACTGAGCCGGGTTTTTATCGCTACAATCACCCGAATCCCGTACGGAGCGATCTGTTACAGCAGCTGCACCTCACTGTGGACGAAACACTACAAAACACTTCTCTCTGTGTCCATTATCGAACTTTAAAAAGAAAAGGAGAAATAAAAACTCTGAAGCACGCTGGATATTATTTCTGCTTCTCACCTTCATCCCGTGACGTCCGAGCGACTGAGTCACCTGTATGTGTGTGTGTACGTGTTTTTTTTCTTTATACGTCGTGGGACTTTGAGAAAGTCTAGGCGTAGGCGCTGTACATGCGTGCTAAAACTGTCATCGTTCTTCTGTGTTGTCAGAGCTGCTCCAGGGCACATGGCGAGATCTCATTTACGTTTTTGTAATCTGTACTTTGTATTAAAAAAAAAAAGTGTATTGCATTAATATTTGCATAATTTTTATGGAGCTCTTGTGCGTTCAATGGACACGGCCTTCGATTCCATTGCTATGCGCCTGCTCGGTACCGTTTCTGTAAACATTTTCAACTCATTATGGCAGAAAATATCAATAAATATATGAAATAATTGAGTATTTATGGTACTGACTATCTTTTGATTGGGGATGAAGTTAGAAAAGGTGGTGTTAGTTGCGCCAAAGGTTTTAAATCTTACGAAAGTACACAATATAAACGTCTACGAAGTTTCAAGACTTTTTCCATTTTTCGCATGTATCCCTTACAAGGCAACGCCTAAAAGTCCAGACTTCTCTACTGTACAGTAGTCCCTTGATTTTCGCGGGGGCTACGTTCCACACCCCCCGCGATAGGTAAAGTATTTAGTAGTTTAAGTATTTATATATATATATATATATATATTAAGGCTTTATAAACCCTTCCCACGCTCTTGCAATGTTCTCAACTCTTAAACCCAAGTCATTTTGACAACATACGTACAGTACCGTATATGTAGCTACTAAATTTTACCAGGCTCTGCAGAACAGCAGCGGCTCGGTTCCGCTCCTACTTGTTTCAACTTTGGTGGACCTACCCTTCCGGTTTTGGTCAGCTCTCTGGGTCTGGGTGGCGGCGGTGGGCTCCGGATTGAGCGCCGGACCTTCGGCGGTACGCGTCCCCCTCGGAAGTCCTCATGGGTCTGGAGCTCTGGTTCTAGCCCGGTTCGGTGGGTTCCGTGCGGCTCGCTGCATCCGCTGGGTGCCGAAGTCACTAACTTTTTCCGATCAGATCAAAACTCTTGGACGGTTTTTCAGCAGAAGGCAACGGGGCTTCTGGGAAATGTAGTCTTTATGAGCGGGGATACAATGTAAGCTTATTGAGAGAAAACTACAAAATGGCTGTGCCTGTCTGAAGTATTTTGTTTTTGTTAACATTTTACTGTACAGTTAAAAAAAAAACTACAGTATCTAGTACTGTCCCAATCATGACTAATATGAGTTAACAATCTTGTGTCCTGTACAATTTTTTTCTCTCGTGTTCAATCTTACTTTGAAAAATTGCGATAGACCGAACCTGCTAAAGTCGAATCACAAAGTAGTTAGGGACTACTGTATGTACTTTACAGTACTGCAAAATTTTACTCACCAGCTCTGCAGAACAGTAGTTCTGGTTCGGCAGACCTACCTTGCAGCGATGAGGCCCACCACAGGTTGATGTGCGCATGATAAGTGAGCTTCAGGATTATTTGCGACTTTCCTGCCAGTTCTGTGAGCTTAATAGATAGCATAGCGTTGCAAAACAATCCCTCCTTTTCGGCAGAAAGCAGCGGCCGGAAGCACTGTTGGCTTCTGGGTAGTGTAGTTCTTTTGACTGGCTTTACAATACGAGTCCTTTGAAAGAAAACTACAAAATGGCAGCGTCAGTCCAAGTATTTATTTTTTCAGTAACTTTTTATCTGATACCATCCTAATCACGTAAGTAATATGAAAGTTCACAATTGTTGAAAAACTGCGAAAGAGCGAGTCCGCGGAAGTCAAAGTAGTGAGGGAGTACTGTATTTTTTTCTTAAAATACGTTGATGCAAAAATATAAGCACTAACATTAAAGGTATTTGTTGCAGACTAAAATCATGTTTCCCTAGCTATACCAAATAGGACACTAAGTTTACTCCGGTAGTTTTCTAGATTTATTGATGTGCAGTTCTAGAATGTGGGTATGCGCTCAACGTAAACAAGGTACGTGTTTCACATAATTTACTCAACAGATCTGAGTGTACAAATGTACAAACAGAATTGTTGGACTCGTCACTGGCCAACTCTTCCACGGCTGTCATTGCTGTTGAATTATTTTTGGTCATTTCAGTTGTTTTTGTGGTAAACGAACACGGAAGTGGCAGCTCATACATTTCTTTTTTTGTAATTCAAGGACACATTACTTATTTTTATTTATTTTTTGTCATTTGGTCTTCATGACATTGCAGCAACTACCAAAAAATGGTTAAATTTATCCATAAAATGTATTTGTATTTGGAAGGCACACAGAACAATTTAATAGGATACTGAGCAACAGCAGAACCCGCCACCAGAACCGTCCAGTTTCTTTATTAAAGTCAATAAATTGGGATTCAAGTCGAATTTTTTGGGGTTAATCAGAGTCCTCTCTTTAATTAGCTTGAAATTGGTCGTAAAAGTCGACACAGGAGGGAGCCATTTTCCTCCCCTGCATTGTTTGCCTCTCGTCTGTCTGCTCCTCGCGCCCCTAGCAACTGCAGCATCAGCGCGTGCGGCGCAGCGCTCCGCGTCCTACGTCACAGTTTGCCTCCGGAGGCGTCAAGTCCGCGAGGAGTAACCGGAAGTCCGGCACAGTTGGACGATTTTACGAAAAAAGCGAAGCGTTTTGACTCTAAACACGCAGGAGTGAGTAGTTTTTGTCGAAGTGTATTTTCTCAGAGTTGGTATCAAACCGGCATATAGGTAGAAAATAGACATTATCCTCAACACACACACACACACACACAAAGAGTAGTTTTACCTCCAGGCCACCGTAGTTTAAATTTTCCATACAAAAGTACCGGCAGAATGAAAAGTACGCAAGTAGAAAAACTGCAAAATGATCTTAAATTATGCAAACTTTTATGCTTTTTTATTTTAAATAAACTTTATTTCAACCATACAACATTACAAAGATCGTCCAAACCAAATACTGTACATCAAAACTCACACAAAAAAGATGCATATGTATTACAGATCCTATTAAACTAGACCTCACATATAAATGCAACTATCAGCAAATATTCATTCAACCTTTATTTAGTCAGTTAAATCTTATTGAACCTCATGGGCTCATTTACGAAAGCGACCTGCTAAATATACAAAAATAAATTCAAGTATAAATAGCAGAGGGTCTGAAGAAAAAGAATACAAAACAACAAAGGGTCTGCTTATGGGGTCAAATTAAATTTCTGAATAAGAGTTTTTGTTCTTTAGAAGTGTCTTATTGTTACAGTTAAGCTTGTTACAGTTAAGCTTATCAATAGAGGCAATTTTTTTTAGGTCCGTTTCTTTAAAATTATTAAAAGATGTTATTTTTTCATTCCACTTAATTTTGTGTATATAATATTTTGCCAAAATAATAATTAGATTTATTATAAATACAGGTAGTCCTCGACTTACGACGGAGTTCCGTTCCTACACCTGTTCGTAAGTCGAAAATCGTCGTAATTCGAAAAACACATACAAACTGGCCGCCATCTATACACGTACATGTACTGTACAGTACATGTACAGTGCAAGCACTTCACCTATCCTAACACAGTACCCTACATAATTATCAAAAAATGCATACAGTACATTTGGAGCCATAATGAAGGGAAAAAATAGTTAATAACTTACTGGGAGCTGGTGAAGCCATTCCGCCACGTTTTAGCATGTTAGCTCGGGGTCCCGCCAACATCCGAGGCCACCAAGCCGTTCCGCCGCGTTTTAGCATGTTAGCTCGGGGTCCCGCCAACATCTGAGGCTGCCAAGTCGTTCCTCCGCCTGAGACGTCCACAGAGTTCACCAAGCGTTTCCAGCTCATGTATCCGAGCAAAGCAACCTCTGATCGGACACACGGTCCGTCCAATGCCGGCTGTCAAAGCCGGAGCTAACCGAAGCTAACCGAACACTGCCGAAAACGGTCGGAAATTGGCTTCAAAATAATAATAATAATTTATTTATAAAGCCATTTAAAACAACCACAGCTGCAACAAAGTGCTACACATAAAATCAAGAACATTTAAACACATAAAATAATATTTTTCAAAATTTTTATTTTTAATGGGGCGCGTGACGTAACCCCGAAACGTCGTAAGTCGAGGACTACCTGTAGTTCGTCTGAAGAAAAGAATGAATTATTAAAGATGAGCAATATTTGCATTTTTGAAAACACAATTTTTTCAGTAAGCAGTTTTTGGCCACCGTATATAATATTGTAATATGAAAACAATCTACATGTTCAATATTTTCAACTTTTTATGCTTCATTCCCAACAGCCTCTCTTTGTGAAGGAGCCAAAATGGCCGACGCTAGCATAACACACGTTTATTTTGAAAATAAAAACCGGAAGTTAGCTGCGTGTCCACGTTAGCTTAACGTTGGTCCCTTCTGTCTGTTCTGTCCGCTCGTCCAGCATCACCTCCGCCTCCTTTTTACCCCCGACCCCTGTATTTTATATTTTTTACCGTTATCCCCCCACATGTTGTGCACTCTTTCACCACCGGCCGTGCGATGAATTCGTCCTCGGTGACGTCACGTTTTTCCCGGAGCTCCGGTGGCCGCTCGAGCCTTCGTGTCGCATCAGGCGCGCGCGACTAGAGCGAGGAGGAAAAAAAAACAACCCCCCTCCCTGCTGTCACGGTCGAGACGGTGTTTTTGTTTCTCATGTCTGCGCGGCTCCGTGTGGACGGGCTCTGGTGGCGCGTGGCCCGCGCACAGCTCGTGCTCCTTCCGCCTCTTCAGCATCTCTGAGCGGCCACAAAGAGCAGCAGGGGCCGCGAGGAGCCGCTCCATGTCCCCCATTCAGCGGGCCGAGCTCCTGTTCCTGCAGGTGAGGGTCCCGCACGCGCGTGCACACGCACACAGTAAGGAGGGGGGATGCATATGATTGCAGTAAACATGCACAGATAATAAAAACCAACGTTATTAATTTTTCCATTGAATCATTATTTTTATCTGCCCATGCAAATATTACATTTCTGGTGTGATGCAGAAAATATTTGGTTTTAAAGTCTTAAATTCTGCTAAATAATAAGGTTGATTTTAATTGACAGATGTTTGCTTGTGCATGTTTACATCATACTACATTATGTAGATTGTGAAGGGGGGTCCTAAGATTGAACCTTGTGGTATACACCATTGTTAACAGTTATGTATTTCCCTGGAGAGAAAAGGTTAGGCGTTGAGCAGCTCGTCTGCGGAGCGTCCGATGGCGTCGGGGTTGGAGAGCGGGTCGAGGTCGTCGAACAGGTTGAACCACGCAGACATGTCTTTGGAGCCTCCTGAGGCAGCTGAAGAGAACATGAGGAACAAACATCAGTAAACCCGACTGACAGGAACAAAATCAAACAGATTCTATGGCAGGAGGCGTCCAACGCTGCTACTTAAGGAACATCATCCTGCATGTTCTACTGCAAGTGTTCCCAACACTGGTTCTTGAGGAACACCATGCTACATGTTCCACTGTAGGGGTTCCCAACACTGTTCCTTGAGGAACACCATCCTGCATGTTCCACTGCAGTGGTTCCCAACATGGTCTCTGAGGAAAACCATCCTGCATTGCAGGGGTTCCCAACACTGGTCTCTGAGGAACACCATCCTGCAAGTTCTACTGCAAGGGTTCCCAACACTGGTCCTTGAGGAACATCATCCTGCATGTTCCTTGAGGAACACACCATGCTACATGTTCCACTGTAGGGGTTCACAACACTGTTACAAATAAAGTCCAGTTGTTTCTGTATTGAACGCCCTAATTCTCCAGCTCCCCAGGTGCTTTCTATGGCTGCTCACTGCACCACCTGGTGGTGGTTGGGTTAAGTGCAGAGACGAATTTCGTCTGTGTATGGAAAACATACACAGATGACAGAAAAAGGACATTATTATTATTATTTTCATTTTTTTTTGGTTCACAACACTGAGGAGCACCATCCTGCATGTTCCACTGCAGGGGTTCCCAACACTGGTCTCTGAGGAACACCATCCTGCATGTTCCACTGCAGGGGTTCCCAACACTGGTCCTTGAGGAACACCATCCTGCAAGTTTTACTGCTGGGGTTCCCAACACTGGTCCTTGAGGAACACCATCCTGCATGTTCTACTGCAAGGGTTCCCAACACTGGTCCTTGAGGAACACCATCCTGCATGTTCTACTGCAAGTGTTCCCAACACTGGTTCTTGAGGAGTACCATGCTACATGTTCCGCTGTAGGGGTTCCCAATACTGTTCTTTGAGGAACACCATCCTGCATGTTCCACTGCAGGGGTTCCCAACACTGGTCCTTGAGGAACACCATCCTGCATGTCCCACTGCAGGGGTTCCCAACACTGGTCCTTGAGGAAAACCATCCTGCAAGTTCTACTGCAGGGGTTCCCAACACTGGTCCTTGAGGAACACCATCCTGCATGTTCCACTGCAGGGGTTCCCAACACTAATCCTTGAGGAACAACATCCTGCATGTTCCACTGCAGGGGTTCCCAACACTGGTCCATGCTGCATTCAATCAACCTTTATTTATACAGATTAGTACCATTGATTCTCTGGGACTCATTTACAAGAGAGACCCAAAGGACAGGGCTGCATGTTCTACTGCAGGGGTTCCCAACACTGGTCCTTGAGGAACACCATCCTGAATGTTTTAGTTGTATCCAGCTCCAACACACCTGATTTAACGATTTAATTTGTCATGTTCTGCAGTTAATCTCCCATTTATTGTTAACAGTTATGAACTTCTAAAAGTTCTTAAATATACACAGTAAAGCTCATAGTGGTTGACGTCTCCGATCAGACAAATGAAGCTTATATTCAGCTTATATTCAAGAAAATATTCAGCTAAAAACTGGAAATCTATGGAAGCTTCAAATCAGAAACACTGGATCAATGAGCTGTTGTCGTACTGCACTACTGAAAAAAATTCTCCATTCAGTACTGGGGACGTTAACAGAGTTTGACCGGACATGGACTCCCTCTCTGGACATTCTGGCGAGATTGGACCTGAGAGAGATTTCTGTATGTATTGTTGCACAGAGAGTGTGGGTGGGGTGGACGGGTTACATTTTTTTGTTGCTTGTTTTTCATTAAAATAAAAAAAATGTACTGTTGTACACTAATTGTACATTTTAATTTGTTATACATTCCCAATAAATATATCTGTACAAAAAGAAAATACTCACCTAAAATCCAGATGTTTAGCTCCTTAAGCAGTTGTTTTGTTACAACTAGAACAGGGTTTCTGCAGCGTCTTCAAGTTTTACACTTTGGTATTAAAAAGTGTCCGGTCGGATTTTTCTTTTTAGGTCTTAAAATGGTTGAGTTATTTTCAAATAATTTGTTGCTTCTTCCATGAACTTTGTGGTCTTGTTAGCATTCATTCATCAGTATTTGAGTTGAAAAAGTCCCATCATGCAACAGTACTGACGGGCTTTAAGACTTTTTTTTTTTTTTGCAAACTCCTGAAACTTTTTATGATTTTGGACTGATTTTAATTCCATTTTATTTTTATTTTTTTAAAGCAACTTAATATGATTTACGTCAAGCCTTAAATATAACTTGCGTTACTAAAGTTTTACATATTGTGACAAACCATAAGAAAAACTGACAGGTTGTTTGAAATAAATACGTCCGATGAACAATAAAACATTGTCTTGGTGCTTTAACCCAGAACAAACTGATGCTTGGAGCATACAGGCGTGTGTGTTCACATTAATTCAAGGTGGAAAAACATCAGCAATGACCTTAAGCAACTTTTATTGCCCTTTACTCTGAAGGATTGTGCTCAGAGTGAAAAAACCTAAGAGCTTCATCTCAGGCCTCACTTGGCAGGTTAAAGGTTAAAGGTCATGACCAAACAGTTAGTAAAAGTCTCAACTATTAATTAACAAAATAATTATAACTAAGACCTAAAGAAACCCTGAGAATATTTTTAATAAGTCCTGATTTGTAACATTTCATTATGGACATTTTTCACAATATAATTATTGTTTAGATAAAGGTTTGTAGGCTCAGTCACCCAGGTAGATAACACAAATAAGGTTAAATCAGTTTATCTACACTAGTTTCTTTAAGGGAGAAACGTTTCGTCTTCCATCCGGAAAACTTCATCAGTCTGTGGCCTGACAACCAGATCTGTCCCATAAAGTAGCCTGTGTCAGTGCTGTAATGAATGGTGTTACTCCACACTGTAGTGAACAGGGTTACTCCGTGCTGTAGTGAACGGGGTTATGCCGCACTGTAGTGAACATAGTTACTCTGTGCTGTAGTGAACGGTGTTACGCCGCTCTGTAGTGAACAGGGTTACTTTTCGATGTAGTGAGCTGTGTTACTTTTCGATGCAGTGAACAGGATTATGCCGCACTGTAGTGAACAGTGTTATTCTTCGCTATAGTGAACAGGGTTACTACGTGCTGTAGCGAACGGTGTTACTCTTCGCTGTAGTGAACAGGGTTACTTCATACTGTAGGGAACAGGGTTACTCCGCACTGTAGTGAATGGTGTTATGCCACGCTGTAGTGAACAGGGTTACTCCGTGCTGTAGTGAACGGGGTTATGCCGCACTGTAGTGAACAGAGTTACTCCGTGCTGTAGTGAACTGTGTTACTTTTCAATGTAGTGAACAGTGTTACGCCGCACTGTAGTGAACAGGGTTACTTTTCGATGTAGTGAACTGTGTTACTTTTCGATGTATTGAACAGTGTTACGCCGCACTGTAGTGAACAGGGTTACTTTTCGATGTAGTGAACTGTGTTACTTTTCGATGTAGTGAACGGGATTATGCCGCACTGTAGTGAACAGGGTTACTTTTCGATGTAGTGAACTGTGTTACTTTTCGATGTAGTGAACGGTGTTACGCCGCACTGTAGTGAACAGGGTTACTTTGATGTAGTGAACTGTGTTACTTTTCGATGTAGTGAACTGTGTTACTTTTCGATGTAGTGAACAGTGTTACGCCGCACTGTAGTGAACAGGGTTACTTTTCGATGTAGTGAACTGTGTTACTTTTCGATGTAGTGAACGGGATTATGCCGCACTGTAGTGAACAAGGTTACTTTTCGATGTAGTGAACTGTGTTACTTTTCGGTGTAGTGAACGGTGTTACGCCGCACTGTAGTGAACAGGGTTACTTTTCGATGTAGTAAACTGTGTTACTTTTCAATGTAGTGAACGGGATTATGCCGCACTGTAGTGAACAGGGTTACTTTTCGATGTAGTGAACTGTGTTACTTTTCAATGTAGTGAACGGGATTATGCCGCACTGTAGTGAACAGGGTTACTTTTCGATGTAGTGAACTGTGTTACTTTTCGATGTAGTGAACGATGTTACGCCGCACTGTAGTGAACAGGGTTACTTTTCGATGTAGTAAACTGTATTACTTTTCGATGTAGTGAACGGTGTTACACTGTACTGTAGTGAACAGGGTTACTCAGTGCTGTAGTGAATGGTGTTACGCTGCACTGTAGTGAACAGGGTTACTCCGTGCAGTAGTGAACGGGGTTACTCTTTGCTGTAGCGAACAGGGTTACTCAGTGCTGTAGTAAACGGGGTTACACCATACTGTAGCGAACGGTGTTACTTTTCTATGTAGTGAACGGGATTACGCCGCACTGTAGTGAACAGGGTTACTCCGTGCTGTAGTGAACAGGGTTACTCCGTGCTGTAGTGAACAGGGTTACTCCGTGCTGTAGTGAACGGGGTTACGGCGCGCTGTAGTGAACAGGGTTACTCAGCGCTATAGTGAACGGTGTTACGCCGCACTGTAGTGAACGGTGTTACTCTTCGTTGTAGTGAACAGTGTTACATTGATCTGTAGTGAACGGCGGGTTTACACTGCTCTGAAGTGAATGGGGGGTTTACGCCGAGCTGTAGTGAACGGGGTTATGCCGTTCTGTAGTAAACGGTGTTACTCCACTGTCCACTCTGTAGTGAACAGTATTGTGCCACGCTGCAGTGAACGATGTTGCGCCACGCTGTATTGAACGGGGTTACACACACACGTGTGTGTGTGTGGGGGGGTTATGCAGAGCTGTAGTGAACGTTGTTAAGTTGCGCTGTAGTTAACGGTGTTAATTTGAGATGTAGTGAACAGTGTTGCGTTACGCTGTAGTGAACAGTGTCACGTTGCGCTGTAGTGAACAGGGTTACTCGAAGCTGTAGTGAACGGTGTTACTCCGCGCTGTAGTGAACGGGATTACGTTGCGCTGTAGTGAACGGGGTTACTCCGCGCTGTAGTGAACTGTGTTACGCTGCGCTGTAGTGAACGTTGTTACGTTGTGCTGTAGTGAGCTGTGTTACTCCGCTCTGTAGTGAACGGTGTTATGCCGAGCTGTAGTGATCGGGGTTACTCTGGGCTGTAGTGAATGGTGTTGCGTTGCGCTGTAGTGAACAGCGTTACGTTGCACTGTAGAGAACGGTGTTACGTTGCACTGTAGAGAAACTGTGTTACTCCAGGCTGTAGTGAACTGGGTTTACGCTGAGCTGTAGTGAACGGGGCTACACTGAGTTGTACTAACCAGTTTTATACCGGTGTAGTTTTGTTGCATGATGTTGGGCTATAAAAACACAAGGCTGTCATGCAGAACCCATTCTTCTCACACACACACACACACACACACACACACACACACACACACACACACACACACACACACAGCCGTGTGCTACCAGAGATTGGTAAGCCAGCGTTGCTTAGCAACAGGGATGTATGCTGGACAGGGCTCTGTCCAAATTTAGGACCTGCAGCGCCTGGCTAAGCTGTTTGTCCGGACACGTCAAAACATACTAAGGAGGCAACAGTCAAATAAACCGAGGGCCGAAAAGTTGTCCATCTTCTGAAGCCGATTGTTTATTGTTTATCTTTGAAGCACACATAACGAGGGGCTGGCTCCATAAAGTCTGTCTTAATCAGGACTTTTTGCTTTACAGGATCTGTTGCTCCCTGCATGTTTTTATCTTTTTATTTTAGAAGGGAATGAACAATTTTTCATTCAGACATCTCAGCTCCAAACAAAATAACTTGAAATATATAGTTTTTTTTTTTTATATATATATAGATTTTTTTTTGTCTTGTACAGTAGCTCATCCTGCAAGAAGCTGAAACATCCAAAAACCTTCTGCAGCAGCTTCCAACTGGGTCAGTTGGTCAAAAGCTGCCGGACCCCCCCCGCTCTGGTTTAAGCTGTTTAAATGTCATTACCAGGGAGGCCGCTTGGATTAACGTCAATCCGGCTGCACTCCCAGACAAAAGACGACACCTGCCATCAGTGTGTCTGCTTGTTTGTTTACAAATATGTTGTTTACATCCTGTCAGACTGCATCTGTGGCCTCAGCCGTCCTCGCCTCTCTGCCTGGCTCCTCCTCCTCTGAGCTCGCGGCTCTCAGTTCTCCTCGCCGGGTCCCCGCCATCGTATCCAGCTGTGGCCCTCAAAGGGCGCGCTCGCTGGCGCTCACCTGACAGGTCCCCGGCCTCGGGACGACAGCCAGCTACAACACGTTCCCTAAATGAGGGACAAAGCCACGCAGGTCGGTTCAAACACATCGATCACGAATGAGTTTGCTCGTTAAACAAACCAAAGCCGACACACATCCATCCACCAGTCAGTCAGTAAATCCAGCGAGGTTAGGAGAGGTTGCATCATGAGCTCCTCACAGTGACAGACTGAATAAATCCCACCTGCATGATACTCCCCACAGCCGAACCAGCACTGAAGCTCATGTCGGCTTTTTATTTTTATACAACCACGATAAAACCCTGCGTGGTCGCGTCTTTGGAGTGGGTTAGACTTGTGACCACCCTGTCAAACAGTCATTTTTGAAGTGTTTCTGTGTAAAAGTTATGAATAAGTAGTGTCTTACCTGTTGTAGATGCCTTTTTTTTTTTGCATCAGACCGAACTGATGAGCCAACGGCTAGTCTGAAGGCAGCTAAGTTAGCTCCTGTTCGTTAAGTAGCACCACGGATCACCTTGAAGGCATCAAGTGAACTTTTGGAACATGTCTACAAAAATAATCGTAAGTAAGTGTAAACGAAGACTGTTAGATATTAGAAAAAATATATACAGGTAATCCCCGACTTACGAGCGCATCGATATACGAGGTTCCGGACTTACGAGCTCACTAACGAACAGTAAATTTGTAAAGAACGTACAGAAAATACAGCACTTTTATGTGTTTTTAGATGAAAGTGTGTTAGCTAACCATTTGGAAACAAGTTTCTGAGCATGTTTATGAACTAGTATGAACGTTTGTGATGAAAAACGAGTGTTCGTAGTAGCGCTAGCATAAATTTTCCAACTTGCGACCGAAAATCCGGACTTACGAGCAACACGTGTTTCGGGTTCCGACATACGAGATTTCGTGTTACGAGCACCTTGTAGGAACGGAACTCGCTCGTAAGTCGGGGACCCCCTGTATTTGTAGGAATACTGTTGAATTATGTAATGTTGGTTGCGATAAACACACGTTTTATCATCGCATCTTTCACAACTGCATATGAAACAAACGTACTCCGAGGATAATTTCTGGCTAAATTATCGTGCGATCCTAACATAAAGGTTTAAATACAGGTAGTCCCCGACTTACGAATGAGTTCCGTTCCTACGCGCCGTCGTAACCCGAATTTCGACGTAAGTCGGAACATACGTACAAACTGCACCTTATACATGTACAATACTGTATTACCAAGCACTTAGCCTATCCTAACACAGTACCCTACATAATTAT
The DNA here is from genome assembly GCA_038048925.1 of Garcialebias charrua. Taxonomy (NCBI): domain Eukaryota; kingdom Metazoa; phylum Chordata; class Actinopteri; order Cyprinodontiformes; family Rivulidae; genus Garcialebias; species Garcialebias charrua. The sequence continues at coordinate 17,595 of JBBPBX010037557.1, read as the reverse complement.
CAAAAAACACATACTTTTGGAGCCATAATGAAGGGAAAAAAAGAGTTAATAACCTACTGAAAAGCTGGTGGAGCCTTCCTCCGTCTGTTAGCATGTTAGCTCGTCGCTTCTCCAAGCTCTGCAGCTCTGCCTGTACTTTTCCACTGCTTCGCGCGGTCCAGAGTTTACAGTAAGGTCTGTTAGCATGTTGGCTCGTTACTCCTCCGCTGCTTCTGCCGTCAAACCGGAAGTAAAACCGGAACTCGGCTTTTCAAAATAAATTTTTCAAATTATTATTATTTTTATTGGGAGGTGCGTCGTAACCGCGAAACGTCGTAACTCGAGGCCGTCGTAAGTTGAGGACTACCTGTATTGGCGTTTATTTGAACTGCTGGGAAATTGGTGTTCTTGGCTGCTTTCCGATTAGCCATACGCTCATGGGTCCTGTCAGAATTAAACACATTCAAGGAAAACAATTAAGATATTTACTGTTTCTAGCTTTTCACAGAAACTCATTTCAAAATGACTGAACTTTTCTTTTAAGGAGTACATGAAGATAAACTGTTCCCAACTCTGATCCCTGAGGAACACCACCCTGCTTGTTTTAGTTGTTCCTCTGCTCCAACACACCTAATTTGAATGAAAGGGTGATTAACAGGCTTCTGTTGAACTTAAGGAAGTAATTAAACCACTGAATCAGGTGTGATGGGGCAGACAAACAACAAAAACATGCAGGATGGCGTTCCTCAAGGACCAGGGTTGGGAACCACTGAAACAACCGAACACTCCAAAACTCCGCTGATTGCTTAATATCTTCTACTATACATGTAATCAGTATTTAATAAATCTATTGTATGCAACCATCTTATTACTATTAAATAAGTGTGTGTCTGTGCATGTTTCAGACCCCCAGGGCCTGGGCAGATGAGAGGAGGAGGGGCTCTCACAAACGCTCGGCCTCCTGCGGGAGCACCGACCAGCTCAAGGAGGTCCGCTTGCATCTTCCTTGGTCATCCGTGCTGCAAGTTTTATTATTATTATTATTATTTTTACAATGCAGCTTCTAAACCCGTTATCTGTCTGTTTTTGATGTGTTTTCCAAACTCTGCAGATTGCAAAATTGCGGCAGCAGCTCCAGCGCAGCAAACGCAGCAGCCGCCATCGGAGGGACAAAGAGCGCAAGTCTCCGTTCAATGGCAGCCACACCATCATTCAGTCGCAGGTGATCAGGGAGACGCTGGAGGACGTCCCACGTTTTGTCTTTTCTTGTTTGGGTTTCCTCCTAAAGAACACATGAATGCAGTAGTCCCTCGCTTATCGTGGGGGTTACGTTCCAGACGCCCCCACGATAGGTGAAAATTCACAAAGTAGGAACGCTATATGTATTTTAGTATTTATATATATTTTAAGGCTTTATAAACCCTTCCCACACTTTTGCAAATGTTCTTAACGATGTTCTAAATGTGCTATTAAAGAGCACAGCGAGCAGACAGACTGATGCTATGGTTACTGAGCCAATCGGACTGGCCACCAGGAGTACCGAGACATTTCCCGGTGGCCTGGCCCGCTCAGTGATCGCCGAGTAGGACCAAAGGCTCGGTTTGGGTCGCGCTTGATTTTAAATAAACAATCCATGCCACTCGTGCGGCTCACTCAGGTATAAGACAGACCCCAACCCCCTCCTTTCTTTTTCCAAGGCTGTATGTGTCTCTGCTCTGCTGTGACAGACAGCCTCAGAAAGAGAAAGGAGGCAGCAGGGGGTCTGTCTTATACCTGAGTGAGCCGCACTCAGCAACTTTAAAAAAAAACTGATTCACTCTTATTTTTCCATCTAAGTATTTTCTCCGATATTCTACATTTGTTCATTTGATCTGTTCATCCCTGCTCCCTGAACAGTAGCGATGGGGAAAGTCAGACCCCACCCCTTCCTTTCTCTTTCTGAGGCTGTCTGTCACAGCAGAGCAGAGACACAGAACAGGGTTGTGTTGGTTGTGTATCTCTGCTCTGCTGTGACAGACAGCCTCAGAAAGAGAAAGGAGGGGGCGGGGTCTGAATTTCCCCGTCGAAAATCCTGTGTCGTCTACAATTTTTCGTTGAGAACCTGCGAAAGAGTGAGTCTGCGACAGTCGAACCGCAAAGTATCGAGGGACTACTGGCTCGGTTCTAATGAAACACGGCGTCCTCACTTGTTCTGGACAACGTTAGGATTACGGTATGAAAATTTAGGCTGGTTTAAGATTACCGTACATTCAGACGTGACGTGAGATTAGGTTTCAGATTACATGTAGACTGGACACTTTGTCCACCTGATATAAGAAGTACGGCCCTGAACGCTTTGTCAAAGAGTAAAGGGAGAAAACGGTGTGGATCTGGTCTCAGTACGTAGTGATGGGGCAGTGATGGCACAGAAGCTAACGAAGGCAAGCATGTGATCAGAAGGTCGCCGGTTCAAATCCCCGCACCGACAACAAAACTGTGTGTGGGGAAATGTGAAGCAGCCACATCTGCCTCCACCCTCAGAGTAATACAGGTAGTCCCCGACTTACGAGTGCTCTAACTTACGAGGTTCCGGACTTACGAGCTGGCGAATTTTTTGGGAAAAAACGCAAAAAATACTGAGTTTTTCTGTGTTTTTTCACCACAGTTCGTTAGCTAAACATGTGGACACACGTTTCCGATCATTTTTATGCACTCATAAGCAGTTTTTCGATGAAAAACGAGTGTTTGTAGTCGCGCTAGCAAAACCGTTCCAACTTACGAGCGAAATTCCGGACTTACGAGACACGTGGCGGCCGTTCCAAATTACGAGATTTCCGTGTTACGAGCACCTCGTTGTAACGGAACTCGCTCGTAAGTCGGGGACTACCTGTAAATGTAAAAATATACCTGCGTTAAAAAAATGATTTTCTGCTGGTGTTTAGTTTAAATTCTTTCTAAGATCCCCTCTGTTGTTGAACAACTCAAGGTCCCAGCTGGTCTAGAGAAGTCCTGACGCAACAGGTCTGTTCTAGGGGCAAAAACCATAGCCATCAAATGAGAGTGGATTTAACATACCCACTGGTTTTAGTGGTGGCGCTTTGAGGACACCAGCTGCCAAATCTGAGTGAAAACGCAGAGCCGCACAAAAATAATCTGATTGTGTTCTGTTTCCTGTATCGT
>JBBPBX010037557.1:0-13548 GCA_038048925.1 Garcialebias charrua | reverse complement strand
CTTCCAAACAATTTGGCAGCCAGTCCATTTTGGGCAAAACACCAGTTCACGTGAGGTGCGACCTATAGGCCGGTGCGACTTATAGGCCGGTGCGACTTATACGTTGATTTTTCCATTTAATTGGGCATAATTAGGTTGGTGCGACTTATACGCCGGTGCGACTTATACGCCGACGAATACGAATAATCACTTACTTAAATACAGTATAGACATTGACTTTACTTTTTTTTTTTTTTACATCGTTTTCCAAATTATTCCACAAACTTATTCCTTGTATTGAAGTAGACTGACCCTTTAAACTGGTTCTGTACTGAGGTTTTACAAAAATGTCTGTTCCCTTTAAATTATAACAACTTTTCCTTCTGACAAAAAGCATTTGAATGTTTGAAGGTAGTATAGAATTCTGAGCTTTATACATTGCTAACAGAATATTATAGTCCACCAAATCATAAAACTGCAATAGTTTCAATTGATGAAATAATATACTTGAAGGATGACTGTAATACTTTCTTGTAATAATCCTTATAGCTCTTTTCTGTAGAATAAAAATAGGCTTAGTTTTGGTTTTACACGCTTTTCCCCGTATATCAACACAATAAATTAGATGTGGGACTATGATTGTATTATACAGCAAATACAAGGCTTAGTCATTTAATAAATCCTTAACTTTGTAAAGCACTGCAGTGGATCTAGAAATTTGAGTTTTTACAGAATTAATGTGCCGTTTCCATGACAGTTTATCATCAATAATCACACCCAAAAACTTCACCTCACTCACTCTACATACAGTATCTCAACATCATCAATTTTGAAAGGAACATCCACAGTTTTCTTTTTTTAAACTTATCATATATTAATATCATATATAGATTTTTTCTACCTGGATTATTGAGCATGCATCAGGGTATTAATATCATATAATTAGTTTTATCAAGGTTCAATGATAACTTATTTAATTTGAACCAAGTTTGTATTTTGGCAAACTCCATCTTCATCAGCTCAAGCATCTGTTCCAAGTCTTTACCCAAATAAAAGAAAGTAGTATCATCAGCAAAGAGAACACATTTAAGGATACCGGACACCATCACTGACACCAGTTATTTTATATTAACATATAAAATAAACAACTTTGGTCCAAGTACAGAGCCTTGTGGTACTCTACATAAAACACTTCTGAGGCTGGATCTTACATCATCAATTTGTACAAACTGTTTTCTGTTTTTCAAATACTGTAACTACATATCCACTGCAAAGCTAGTCCTCCAATACCATAATATTTAGCATAGCATAAAAATGCTATGCTAAAGAGCTCAAACCACACCGAGCGTTTGCCATTTTCACAACTGAAAAACAGGAGAGACAGCCCATGTCACGTCAAGGGGCCTCCCTCCCATTTTTCTCAAAGAGACACGCTGCTCACTCCCTCACTATCCATCCTTCGGTTCAAACAGTCTTGCACTGCCATCCAATGGTGGAAAAAGGTACTACACTCAAAATATATTACATTTCTTCCTAAATTTGACAATACAGGTAGTCCCCGAGTTACGACGGAGTTCCGTTCCTACGCTCCGTCGTAACTCGAATTTCGTCGTAGGTCGGAAAATACGTCCAAACCGCACCTTATACGTACAACTCTGTATTTTACCAAGCACTTAGCCTATCTTAAGACATTACCCTACATAATTATCAAAAAACACATACATTTGGAGCCATAATGAAGGGGAAAAAAAGAGTTAATAACCTACTGGGAGCTGGTGAAGCCTTCCTCCGCCTGTTAGCTCAGTGTTCCTCCAACATCTGAGGCTGCCTGTAGTTCGTGCGGTCCAGACTGTTTACAGTAAGGCCTGTTAGCATGTTAGCTCCATACATTTGGAGCCATAATGAAGGGGAAAAAAGAGTTAATAACCTACTGGGAGCTGGTGAAGCCTTCCTCCGCCTGTTAGCATGTTAGCTTGTAGTTCCTCCAAACTCTGCAGCTGCCTGTAGTTTGCCATTGCTTCGCGCGGTCCACAGCTTTACAGTAAGGTCTATTAGCATGTTAGCTCGTCCCTCCTTGTCGGTCTGCCGGTCCAAGGTCTGCAGGTCCGGCCCTCTGCCGTCAAGTTACTGCTGTCAAAACTGGAAGGAACTCGAAACTCGGCTTTCAAAATAAAAAATTTCAAAATATATATATATTTTTTTTTTTTATGGGAGATGCGTGACGTAACCGCGAAACATCGTACGTCGAGGCCGTCGTAAGTCGAGGACTACCTGTAACTACTAATTGTTTTAAAATTTCATACAATATTATCGTTTATCGTAATAATTTCTGAGACAATTAATCGCCCAGCAAAATTAGTTATTATGACAGGCCTATGTCGCGCGCTGCTTAACCGCCTCACTTCCTGTTTCTGTTCACAGCGCTGAGCCCTTGCTCCCCACTGCCCAAGTACGCCGCCTCTCCGAGGCCCAACAACAGCTACATGTTCAAGAGGGAGCCTCCAGAGGGCTGCGAGAAGGTCAAAGTGTCCGATGAGTCCACGTGAGTGAAGCGGTCACATCTGAGGCTTTCCGCTGATCTAATCTGACGAATGTAATCTGAGTAATGTGTCCCCCGGCATTGTTCCAGGTCCAAAGCTCTGCAGGAGATCCCCCCCTTCCTGTGCCCCGATCGCAACAAGGTCAACTTCATCCCCAACAGTGGCTCTGCCTTCTGCCTCGTCAGCATCCTCAAGCCCTTGCTGCCCGCCCCGGACCGCAGCTATCGCTCAGCGGTGGGACTCCGAAGCCTGTCCCCGTCCCTCGTGCCTCTGTCCACCCAGCCCTGCCTCCTGGAGGAGCCCGAGAGTTTCTGACGGCCCCGCTGGCCTTAAAGTTGACGCCCCTCCCTCCCACTTCCTACAACGACCCCCTTCAGTGAAGTCAGAAAACATTTGAGGAAAAGGAACCCTTCTGCTCCCCAAAACAGCTAAAAGAACACCTTCAGCATGCAGCAAAGCTGTCTGATGTCCTTTCTTATTAAAATAAAAAATGAAAAGCACTTCCCACTGCCTCCTCCTCCGACGTGAGACTCCCTCAGTTCATCGCTTTCTTCGACCCTCACTGGTTTTGTTCCCGTTCTCCTGGGAGGAAAGGGGTGACAAGACTTTTTGACTTCATCGTATTAAACCATGGCGCCTTTTCCACGGACATCTCTTTTTCTATCTGTAGTTCTTTCTCTTGTTATAAATTATGCCTTCCATTACAAGGGGACATTTTAAAAAAAGGTCGCTGGTTTTCATGGCGACCAAGAGGTCGACCACGGAGGCTAATTCTTGGTGCTGCCAGGTGTGTCGTAGCATAATTCGAAGGGTTGTGAAAAGTTCAACATGTGCCTGACGTTTTACACCGCTCCTCTCCCCTGGGCCGTCGTAATGCCGGGGTCACGTTGGGTCTTTGCCTACGACGGCCGCAGATAATCACAGAGTCAGCAGATCGAAAATACAAGCAGGATGTATCTTTAAAAAAACAACTTCTTGACCAAATCTGTTGTGTATTTTCCTGAGCCGTTTCCAAAGCTGCTGCTCGGTGTGTATCTGTGGGAAACCCAGGCCAGGACTCTGATGTTTGCAGTGTGTTCGACCCGTGTCTGCTCACACCCCCACCCTTCCCGAGCACCAGCCTTAGCCGACAGCATCCTTTTGTAACTCCATCGTCACCCCACAGCCCCTCCTTGTTGATTTCCTTTCGTCTTACTGTTGAAAGTGTTGATTGGCAGGGTTCTGGTCGCGGAGAGGTTCATCAACCCAAACTTCTAGAGGGGGTTGTGTCGCGCTAATCCTAAATGTTACTGAGCTCTCCACCTCTTGGACTACGTTCACACTGTTGATCCAGGGCTTGATTTGATCCGGCAACTCTTATTTTGACAAGGTGTGTTCCGGTAACTGTTTGCTTGGATCCGGTAACTCTCAGGCTTACTAATAATAAAATTATTAACAAATATGACTGCCTTGAACAAATAAAACTTATATTGGATATGTAAACTAGAAATACAGTAATTACATAAACACTAGTTTTAAACATAATAGCCACTCACAAGTTTCTTTTTTTAAGTAAGCATTTCCGCGTCTACCCTTGAAAAAATCTCCCCCCCTAAAAAGAGTGTTGGGGGTGAGTGCCGAGCTAACCAGGCGGTCGTACAGAAGCAGGAGCGCACAGGCAGTCGCCATGAACAGATGGAGGTGCTTGGAGATTTCACATGTGGAGTCGGACAGTGAATTCAATGGAGAGGAGTCAGGCTTGGAACCATTATGTAGAGCGGGAGGGGGGTAGGATGCTTGACAGAAGTGGAGTGTTAACAAATGTAGGTAAACGTAGATGTTTAACATGTTAGAATACACCAAAATGCTGGAAATCTCATCTACTTTATTCAAAATTTTCAGGGGGACAAGGAACAGGGAACAGTCGACCCGCTATTACGTTCCTGCATCAATCGGTTCACAAATTAAGCCCTGTGTAGGTCTTAATGCTCATTTTAGATCCGCGTTCAGAAAATGATTTAATTGCGACCATCAGTCTTCATTGTGAACAGTCCACGGTCCTGAAACGACCCGCATTTAAAGAACACGTCAGGCGCAACACTAGTATTGGCATGGTCCAACACAAACGTTAGTGACATATGTTGCTGTAGATTCTCGGTCATTCAGGACGTAACTGAAGACCTGCAATGTTCCAAGTTTTCAACTACATGACGTTGATATCGATGTTAACACGTGAATCCGTACACACCTACCTCACTGACACAAAAGTTGGAGGAAACGACCGTTCAGACAGAGGCCCCGTAGAAAAACATTGGGTATGTATGTATTTAGCACCGCGTACGAAAAAGACCAGGTTTGGTTTTGAAAAATTTAAAAAAACTATTTGTTACGTTCAGAGTCATGAAATGAAAATCAGATTTGGGCCACTTGGGGGTGCCCTTGTCCCTACAGCATTGACTTCCCGTTACGTGTCCATACGTCTAGTTGCATCAATGGTATAATCCAGATTTTTTTTAACAAAGGAAAAATGTAGATCAAATGAATTTTGGAGGTCTCCACTTTAACATAATTCAAATCAATTCAGTTTACAGTATTTAGTTAGGATCGAGCCACGAAAAACAAGTAGTCTCTAGGGCTGTCGCGATAAACAATAAATTAATCGCATGATAAATGAAAATTATTGACCTCATTTTCATTTATCAGCTTTATAATTTCTACACGTTTTTCTTTCTGCTGAAGACATGGCTCAACTTCGGTGCTCTTCACTGACCCCTCTCTCTTTAAAATCTGTTTTAACCGTCCAAGATCGCGTTTTTGTATTTCTCCCCCCCCCCGGGGGAAAATCTTGCCAAAGCTACAAAGCGCCTTCCTCCCATTTTTCTTAGAGACATGCTGCTCATTCACTCACTATCCACCCTTCGGTTTAAACCGTCTTATACTGCCATCTGGTGGTTGAAAAAGGTAATACATGTAAAACAAATTAAACATTTCTTTTTAAGTTTGATAATAAGTACTAATTGTCAAATTTCAAACAATATTATCGTTTATCGCAATCATTTCTGAGACATGGCTTTCAATCGATAACATTCGTAGGTGACAATCGTGCTCAATTTAATGACGCGTCAAAATACAAAAGTTAAAGCGTGGCTAGCTGCACACCAGTTAACATGGAGATGCAGCGCAACTTCAAAACATGCTCAAACCTCAAAGTCGTGGCGATCGAGGTTGAAGCATTGCGCCGAAGCATTGCGCCGCATCGACCGAAGCCAGGTCTTGCCTGACAACCATGTTCATGACGGACTTTCTAGAACGTCTTAGAACATCCACAGTTCTCAAATTCTTTGCGAGCCCAAGAATCTGAAGCATGTTCTAAAGCCAATTCCTTCTCAAATCGGTCCGTCGCTTGTGTCCCTGGAACACATTGTTTGAAAATGTGCTACGATAAATAAGACACTGGCTCAACAGAGACAACCGATACGTGCAACAAATAAGAAGTGGAGCTCTGTTTTCAAGTGATTCCTGATTGACGAACTCTCCGTGGCTGAACCCTGCCGGTGTTGTACTTGTGGTTACTTTGACTGTGCCTGCTGCAGCGGGACAGGAATGTACGGACTTGTAAATAAAGAGGCGCCGTGCTTGTACTGTACTTTGGAATGATGGATACGTAATCGGACGCATCGACAAGTGTGAGGTACAACTTCTTCTCCGCCGAGAACTCGTCTTGTCGTTGCGAAAATTACCATATTTATTTCTCACGCAGGAGCATTGATCCGGGTCTCCGGAGGATTCGGAACAAGAACTGGTCTGTCTAAGGTTGTAGAGATGGAGGGGAGTCACTCATGTAGCCTCACAGTGGGTTTTCTGAAAGTGTAGCAGAGTAGAAGTAGAAAAGTGGATGTCTGTTGATCGACTAAAATGGTTAAGTATTTAAAAAAAAGAAAGAAAGAAAAGATGGAAGTCTGCTCCAAATTACGCTCACTTGCTGAATCAGTCATGGTGGGTTTGTTGCCAAGTTTAAAATATTTATAAAAAATCCAAAGTGGTTAAACGAGATATTTGGAATGAAGCAAGAAAAGCTGTTCTGGTGTCTTTTTTTTTTATTTTTTTGAACTGCCAACGTTTCATCTTTTAATCTCCTTTGAGTGAAATAAAAGGCATAATTGGAACAAATAAAGCATCTTTGTCAGACTTGAGAAATACGTTCTTTTATTTTGAAACTCACTGAGAAGAAGTGACTTGACTGAACTGATCCGAAGGGGGCACAAAGTGCTTCCAGGCAGAAAAATCTTAAGTTTTTAGAAACAACATTCTTTACCACTCTAAGGCTTTCAGATGTGTGAGAATTAAGTGATGAACAGAAATGTATGGGGTTTTAAGAAATGCACCACACTGTTAAAATAGGAAATACAACTGAAACCAGAAGTTTACATACACTAAAAAAAGACAATTTGTTCCCCAGCTTATTGAACAAATTAAACCAAACATTTTCTGTTTCGGTCAATTACCATTCACAAAATTATTTTAATTGCTAAATGTCTGAATAACAAGGAAAGACTATTACTTTCTTTAAATTCACAAGTTTATATACACCAAGATTATTTGGCCTTTAAGAAAACCCAGATGATGCCAGTCACAACAGTTTAAAAGATATCCATCAAGCCATTATCTTTCGCTTGTTCCGAAGTCAGGTCATGGGAGCAGCAGGGAGGTCCAGACATCTATTTCCAGTCACTTCTTTTGGGAGGACTCCAAGGCGTTCCCAGGTCAACCAAGAGGCATAGTCTTTCCGGCGTATCCTGGGTCTTCCCAGTTGGACATGCCAGAATCACCTCAACTGGCTCCTCTGGATGTGGAGGAGCAGCGGTTCTACTCCGAGTCTCTCCCGGATAACTGAACTTCTCACCCTATCTTTAAGGGAGAGTCCAGCTACCCTGTGAGGAAACTCTTTTCATCCACTTGTATCCTCCATCTCATTCTTTAGGTCACTACCCAGAGCTCGTGACCAATAGGCAAGGGTAGGAACCAACCAGTCAACAGAGCGCTTTGCCTTACAGCTCAGCTCCCTCAAAACCACAATGGACCAATACAGTGTCTGCAATACTGAAGATGCAGCGCCAATCTATCAATCTACTGAAGCCACCGATCTGGAATCCCTCCACCACCTGGCTGAGAAATTCTGTCCATAAAAGTTATGAACAGAATCAGTGACAACAGGCAGCCCTGGTGGAGTCCAACTCCCACCCTGAAGGAGTCAGATTTACTACCGGCAATGCAAATATATACCACCACTTGTATAGGGACTGAACAGCCCATAGCAATGAGCCCACAATCCCATACTCACAGAGCACACAGTGTACCCTGAGGAACACGATTGAAAGCCTTCTCCAAGTTAAAAAAGTAGCGCTACAAAATACTTGGAACTTAGAAAGTAGTACTGCATTTTCTTTGTCATAATTTGGGAGGGTATCGAACCCTTAAAATAATTTCAAAATTGTAGTTTAAGGTCAGACAGAATGAAAGAAAGGTTCAGTCTTTTCCTGCAATACTGTATATGTAAACTTAAGATAATCTTGTGTATATCATAAATATATTCTTTACGTGTTTATTTTCTTGGCTATAGACGGGCGACGATGTGTGAAGAGCGGTTTTGGGCGTCACGAACAGGAGTCTCCAAGAGTCTGTTAGTCCAAGTCCAGGTTCCTTTTGGTTCCACCTGTGCAGGTTTAAAGCCAACAGCTGGACTGAGATAGACTACGGATGTTTTTGCAGGGTTCTTACATTTTCTGGCCATTTTGCAAAGCTGACAAACATTTAGCTAACACTGACTAAACTAAAGAGAACGTAAGGACAACATAACGCTCAATGTGTTTATAAATAAGAGAAAAAAACAACTTTGTTTATAAGTAAATGCATTTATAAAGCGTGTTCTTAATCTTCGGTTCACAAAGTCATTTATATTGTGAACAAATAAGTTTATCTTTTATATATATTAATAAAAGCTTGTCTGAATAATAGAAAGTTACATTTTAAGCTTTTAGAAAATGAGGGAATAAAGTCTGGATCACAAATGACTAGGAACCAGTTTCCGTTTGACCAGCCGTTTGAATACAGCTTTTAAAAATAAACGTCTGGTTCCCAACATTGGTCCTTGAGGAACACCACCCTGTATGTTTTAGTTTCCCTGCTCCATCATACCTGATTATTTTTTTTACTTCATCAGGGTTTGTTAGTCAGGTGTGTAAAAGCAGGCAAACAACTAAAACATGCAGGATGGTGTTCCTCAAGGACCAGAGTTAGGACCACTGGGTACTCCAGATATTTTTAAACATTTACGCCGCCGTCACAAAAAGTGTAATACAGTACCCATGCTGCGCCTCTTGGTGGCAAGAACATCCAAATGTACAACATATGAAAACACAGAGAATGAACTTTTGTAAAAGAACTTTCGTAGTTTGGATATTTTTTTCTTTTTTGTCGATTGTGGGCACCCTACGTCGTCTGATTTTAAAAAGTCCTGCACTAAATAAATGTGGAGACCAGTTTTCAAAATGTTTAACAAATTTAGTTTGTGTGAGAAAACAGCGAGCCAGAAGCAAAACAGACTAAAACGTCCATAAACAAACTGGGTCAGTCGGTTTACCGTTGAACCGGTGAGTTAGCTTACAAACAATACAATTTATATGTTAGCACGTTTTTTACAGGAGACGCAACAGGTTAGAAAGATGATAAACATACAGCTGGGATTACAACACACCCCTAACAAGACACTTGATCAATTTGTTGACTGATTTATTTCACCTTGTGTTCTGATTGGCTGAGAGGGCCAGGAGGCGGGGCTTACACCTTTAGACTTCATAATCGTCTATCCTTATTAAAGTTGCTATAATCCTGATTATCATCGTTCTGTTTGTTTAGTTACACAAAGTTTTAGCTGTTCAGTGTCATCTGATGCAGTTTGGGCTATCAAAAGTGATTTAATATTAACAGAGAGGATTAAAGGGAAAATGTTAAAATAAAACACTTCCTGTGTGGACAGTGTATTTGTCTGAGGCCAACTCAAGAACACATAAAAAAAAAGTAATCTGGGTTTGAAAAGGTCTAATTTTATTTCTCATCGTCCAGCTTCTTGATTTCCCAGTAACGACTCAATATAGCTCTTATTTCGCCAGCTGGACGCAGAGTCGAAACCACTCGGAAACACAAAAACATTAATTTACGAATTATAAATACACTTCTGGTTTCGAAGCGTTTCAAGACTAAACAAGGAGGTGAACCTCACAGTTCTCCTGAAACTGATCGTGTTTGATCCTTCTTTGCAATTTTTCCAATTGCTGCAGACTTCAAAACATCATGAACTCTCAGAACTTCCTTCAGTCCTTCACAATAAGAGCCCCGACCTCAACACACACCTACATCTTCACTTGGACTTTTGAGTTATTTGCAGGTTCTGTTCAGCTTGTTACAATCCATTTTCTCTTCTGTTTTGCGCCTTCAGATTTCTTTTGTTTCAAGGGTTATTGAAAAGAGCTGCTTACAAAAAAAATAAATAATTAAAAGTGGTATTTTGACTAATTATGTGCCAGAAATATCAATAGAAGTGAAAATATTTAGAATAAAGACTTGATGACTTGTTTAAGTTGTTGGCAGTTCGTCGCCTCCCTCCACCTTAGCTGGTTTTCTTTAGCTGAGAGGAGAAGCAGACCGGTTCTAAAGCAAACACAGGGACTAAAAACTGCAGCAGCACGGACGCGGAGCAGGAACCAAACACTGAACGGAACCAGATGCTGGAAAAAAAGACGAGAAACAGACGAATGATGTCATTTTGTTGCGAACGAGAGCCAGCTGTGCCTCGCTTCTTCTTTATGTGGACTTCATTGCGACGTCAGACAAACAGCAACATACAGGAAACGTGCTTTTTAAAAACCACCCCGGGTCCTTTGTGATGCGAGCGCACACAAACCGACACACACCCAAATGACGCAAACACAACAGCAACACGTCGGTGTCGCGAGCGAAGACGGAGCCCGACACACGGGAATCACTGCGGGTTTGGTGGGCTTGCAGGTCGTGTTCGTGTCCGTAAACAGATCAGTTGAGGAGGACATGTCCCCTTCACAGGTTACACACATCTACGTGCGTTTGTGCACAGCCTGTGTGTGAGGGCGTGATGGGACGGAAACTGGCTGAAATGGAGGAAAATGCTGGAGAAAAAAGGTTAGGCGTTGAGAAGCTCGTCTGCGGAGCGTCCGATGGCGTCGGGGTTGGAGAGCGGGTCGAGGTCGGCGAACAGGTTGAACCACGCAGACATGTCTTTGGAGCCTCCTGAGGCAGCTGAAGAGAACATGAAGAACAAACATCAGTAAACCCGACTGACAGGAACAAAATCAAACAGATTATATGGCAGGGGCGTCCAACGCTGCTACTTGGGAACATCATCCTGCATGTTCTACTGCAAGTGTTCCCAACACGAATCCTTGAGGAACACCATTCTGCATGTTCTACTGCAAGTGTTCCCAACACTAATCCTTGAGGAACACCATCCTGCATGTTCTACTGCAAGTGTTCCCAACACTAATCCTTGAGGAACACCATCCTGCATGTTCTACTGCAAGTGTTCCCAACACTGGTTCTTGAGGAACACCATGCTACATGTTTTACTGCAAGTGTTCCCAACACTAATCCTTGAGGAACACCATCCTGCATGTTCTACTGCAAGTGTTCCCAACACTAATCCTTGAGGAACATCATCCTGCATGTTCTACTGCAAGTGTTCCCAACACTAATCCTTGAGGAACATCATCCTGCATGTTCTACTGCAAGTGTTCCCAACACTGGTTCTTGAGGAACACCATGCTGCATGTTCCACTGGAGGGGTTACCAACACTAATCCTTGAGGAACAACATTCTGCATGTTCTACTGCAAGTGTTCCCAACACTGGTTCTTGAGGAACATCATCCTGCATGTTCTACTGCAAGTGTTCCCAACACTGGTTCTTGAGGAACACCATGCTGCATGTTCCACTGGAGGGGTTCCCAACACTAATCCTTGAGGAACACCATGCTGCATGTTCTACTGCAAGTGTTCCTAATCCTTGAGGAAAATCATCCTGCAAGTTCTACTGCAAGTGTTCCCAACATTGGTTCTTGAGGAACACCATGCTGCATGTTCTACTGCAAGTGTTCCCAACACTAATCCTTGAGGAACATCATCCTGCATGTTCTACTGCAAGTGTTCCCAATACTAAACCTTGAGGAACACCATCTTGCATGTTCTACTGCAAGTGTTCCCAACACTAATCCTTGAGGAACACCATGCTGCATGTTCCACTGTAGGGGTTCCCAACACTGTTCCTTGAGGAACACCATCCTGCATGTTCCACTGTAGGGGTTCCCAACATTGTTCGTTGAGGAACACCATCCTGCATGTTCCACTGCAGGGGTTCCCAACACTAATCCTTGAGGAACACCATCCTGCATGTTCCACTGCAGGGGTTCCCAACACTGGTCCTTGAGGAATACCATCCTGCATGTTCTACTGCAAGGGTTCCCAACACTGGTCCTTGAGGAACACCCGCCTGAATGTTTTAGTTGTATCCAGCGCCAACACACCTGATTTAACGATTTATTTAATTCCTCATGTTCTGCAGAAGCCTGTTAATCTCCCATTTATTAAAATCAGGTGTGTTGGAGCAGAGAAACAACTAAAACATGCAGGATGGTGTTCATCAAGGACCAGGGTTGGGAACCCCTGCTTTACTGCTTCCACTGCTCCGACACACCTGATTCACCAGTTAAAAACCTCTCCATGTCCTGCAGAAACCTGTTCATCACCTCATGATTGAAATCAGGCGTGTTGAAAACGTCTAAACATGCAGAGTAGTGGCGCCCCCCAAGGACCAGGACACCCGTCAATCCAAGTAAGGGTAGGAATCCTACCATTGGCTGCTGATCCTGGAGTCCGAGGCACTGTCTGGCTCTGACCAGTGGGGAGCTGCAGGGGCGGAGCCTGGAACATAGGCGGGGTCGCCCAGCCTGAAGAACAATTCGAGGTAACGAGATGAGAAAAGTTATTTTCCTTTCTGTCCAACAGACATATGACCGTCCATCTCACCTGTGGAGCTCAGGCTGTGGTCCAGCAGCTGAGAAGGCAGGAAGCCCGTGGGGCTGGGAGGGTTGGAGGGGGGGCGCGGTGCCGGACCGCTGCCCTCTGCTCCTGCGTTCGCTGCGGGGACGCTGGGAGGGTCGAACATCCCAAACGCATCCTGCCACTCCCTGCTGAAGTCATCGCTGCCCCCTGGACCCGAGCTGAGGAGGTCCTTGAGGAAGTCCATATCGCTGCGCTCGCCGTCCTCCTCGTCCAGTCTCAGACCTGTCTCTGAGGGGACGGACACACCCCCTGAGAGCAGACCACCATCTAGAGGGGAACAGAGGACACCAAGGATCGTGTAACAGAATCTCTGTCAGTAAAGTTGAAGTTTGACAAGTACATTTTTACTAAAGAAAAACCAGAAGGAAGAAATGTTTTGAGTAGAACCATCAACCATGATGCTGCACTGCAAGACGTAAAAACGGTTTAGTTTTACCGTAGATACGATCTGTGTACAAGTCTATAAAGACAACATTTTAAATCTGTTTTCCAACAGGTGCGTCTTCAGAAACAATCCTTTGCCCATTTCCTTTCCATGCTTCTCTGCCGGCTGTCTTAGCACTGGGAAATCCCTTCATAGAATGTTTGGGGGCCATTGTAAAGCTTGGACATTCCATCAAGGTTCATGATCAATAACCCAGATTAAAAAAATAATCCAACAGAGTTCAGTCAGGTCATCTGGACGGTTTATTTTTGTTGAGACAATTCGCCCTTCATCCAAAGGACTTCATCAATCTTAGGAGCCACAAACCAAAGCCATGAAGTCCTTTGGATGAAGGACGAAACGACTCGACAAAAAAAAAAGAAATCGTCCAGATAACCTGACTGAACTTTCTTAGACATTCCCTTACAAGCCTGGAATTCCTCATGACATCATTCCAGACCAAAAAAAAAGCAGTTTTT
>JBBPBX010037556.1:0-13732 GCA_038048925.1 Garcialebias charrua | reverse complement strand
TGCATATATATGCTCTTTAGTTTGTAGACAGGTCTCTCTTGTAAATGAGTCCTCAAGGCTCAATGAGATTAACCTGCCTAAATAAAGGTTGCATGAAAAAAATTGGCGGAGAGGCTGATTAGATTACAAAAAAACATGAAGTTTACCAAAGAGAAACTGAAATGAAAAACAAAAACGCTGAAAGTAGAATCAAAATTAGCTGAAAATTTTACTAAAAAGGCAGAAATTAGCTAAATAAATTGCAGGAAAATATGTAACGTCCATCTGAATAGGCAACTGAATTTAGAAGAAACAAGCTACAGTATATATAAAAAAAGGTGAAAATAACTGAAAAATACCTAAAAAGTAGCTGAAAAAGCTGAATTTAGCAAAAAGTTGAAAAACATACATAAAAAAAAAGCTGAAATGAGCAGTAAAGGTTTTAAACAGCACAAAGGATCTGAAGAATGTAGAGAGCTCCATTCATTTTCAATGATAAAAACATGGACGACAAATCTAAATGTTTCAAATATTACAAACTGAACAAATACAGTATTTTCCAGACTATAGGTTGCACCGGAACATAGGTCGTTTTGTCCAATTATTGCCAAAAAATTGAAAAAAAATCCATAAACGGGTCGCACCTAAATATAAGTCGCACCTACGTCACCGCCGATGTAATGCGTCACCGCTGAGACAACCTGGAAATATGGACCGAGTGTTTAGCTCTGTTGCAAATGTCTGCCACAGGAGCGCACAGCAAGGTTTTTAAGAAGATCAACATGGTAAAAACAATTATTTGTTTGCTAAAAATTATAGCTGACACTATAGCACAAGTGTTAGTGGTTTATTAGCAGAGTGGTTTATTAGCTATTTGCTAAAATATCCACGGAAATAAAACGGAAGCTAACACGAGACGATTCCGTCTCTAAAAAAAACGAATAAAAAATCAAATTTTATCTCAAATGTTTCATACGGGTCAACAGTTTGTAAACTAAAGCCATATACAGGTAGTCCCCGACTTACGAGCGCTCTGACCTACGAGGTTCCGGACTTACGAGCTGGCGAATTTTTGGAAAAAACGCAAAAAATACCGAGTTTTTCTGTGTTTTTTCACCACAGTTCGTTAGCTAAACATGTGGACACACGTTTCCGATCATTTTTATGCACTCGTAAGCAGTTTTTCGATGAAAAACGAGTGTTTGTAGTCGCGCTAGCAAAACCGTTCCAACTTACGAGCGAAATTCCGGACTTACGAGACACGTGGCGGCCGTTCCAAGTTACGAATTTTCGCTTTACGAGCACCTCGGAGGAACGGAACTCGCTCGTAAGTCGGGGACTACCTGTAATTACACTCTGTAAGCAGAAAAAATATCCGCCGAGTGGTTTATGAGCTATTTATCTAAATAGTAGGTATCCGTTTACGGTAGCTAACCGCTAACAATGAAGCTAAAAGAACGATTTTTTTAAAATCTCAAACATCTCATAAAGCTAGTCAGTTGTATATGTCCATACAGTGATTACTTTCTGTAACTTTCAGAAAAATCTGTCTTGTGGTTCTTGACTTATCTTGCTAACAAACAGCTAACAAACACAGAGCTAACAGAAGTTACCTCCAGAGCAGGAGGCCGGGCAGCGACAGAGTCAGTCCGAGCAGAGGAAGCTTTTTTCGGACACATGAGACTAAGGTGGACTCTCTGTAAGTGTCCCCTAGCGGACAAAAGTGGTACTGCACCATTTTTTTTGCCAAAATGAAAAACGGTCATATCTGAGCCAAAAATTGGTCTAAAAATATGGAAAAAAAATCCATAAATACAGTAGGTCTCACCGCTCTATAGGTCGCAGGGCATGCAAATTAGGCAAAAAGCTGTGACCTATAGTCCGGAAAATACGGTACCAGAGCAGGAACGTCGTGAATGAGCCGAACGTTTTTGATTCACGAATCGACTAAATGGAACAAAAAACCGAGGAACGAGTTACGCGCTGAAAAACATACGGAAGAGCAACGGATCAGTGATGACAACGATGTCGAAACGTGGAACAAACGTCTGTTTTGTTTTTCTGTCTCAGGCTGCGGCGACGTGGCAGAGGCGTTCCGGCTGCAGGAGATCGACGGTCAGGCGCTGCTGCTCCTCACCGAGGACCACCTGATGACCAGCATGAACATCAAGCTGGGCCCGGCGCTGAAGATCTGCGCTCACATCAACACGCTGAAGAACCCGTGAGGCGGCACCCGAAGGACACGAGCCGAAGACAACAGGACAAAGTCACAAAAAGAGGAGAAACGTTCGGCTCGTCGGTCGTTTCTGCGGTTTTAGAAACCGGAGAGCCCACGGGCGTTCGGGCTCGTTCGTCTGCAGCAGCACGTCTGAGGAGATTTTGTATTTTTGTGAATATTTTACTGGAGAGTGTACATTTCAAAATATTTCATGAAGGATTTTGAACATTTAATATATAAAATTTGTCTAGTTTTTTTTTTTTAGAAGCGTGACGTTAACGACAAATCTATCCCCGTAGCCGACATAACCAGTGTGTGCGAAGAGTTAAATAAAGTAAATAAAACGTAGACTTTGTACGTGATTCATGAAAGTTTAATGTTTTATATCGATATATTCTGGACAAAAAAATCGCGTCTGTGCGTTAAAAAAAAAAGTCACGATCAGGGTCGAGGCGGACGTCTTCTGTTCACATTTTTATGATATTCTGCTTGAAATTATTTAATAAATAAATAAATCACCAAGACGAGTCGCTCTTGCTGTTTGACCGGATAAAGGAACACAAGGTCAAGGTGGAAAGACGTCAGCAATGACCTCAGAGGAGCTGCTGTTGCTGCCTGTCAATCTGTGAAGGGTCAAAGGTCATTTAGAGTTCACCGTACAGTTTATCCACGAGTGGAAAACTTAACAAACAGCTGACAGGAAGTTCACCCTGAAGGTCAGACCATGCCGTGAGCTCCGACTACAGGTCTCAGCAGTTCAAAGGTCGTGACCTTGTCTCAAAAAACAACATGGCAGCACGGTTTGGGGTGGTTTCATCTGAAGGATCCACAAGACTTCTGGGACAGAACCAGACCAGAGGACATGTTTACCCAGAATGCACTGCAGCAAACACTTTGAAGCCAGTGGGGCCTGTGAGTGAGTGTGGGTGACAAACGGCCCTCGTTGTTGATATGTGTAAACATCTGACTAACTTTTTTGGGGTTTGGGTCATTTCCACCGAATTGAGAGAAATTCTGAAGATTCCCAGTTTTGATCTGACTGAACTTTAGCTGTTTGTTCAGCCATCAGCTATTTTTAACAGTCACCTTGTGAAATATGCACAGCTTGTATAAATGTGCTTTTGGTGGCGCACATTATCCCATTTCCCACCTCTAACCATATGGTACCCACATTTCTGATTTAATCTCCTGGAGCTCATTTTGGATATGAGGGCGAGCAGATTTAACCCGTTTTGAACAAATTTGCATCTGAGACGCCAACAACCACTTTGTGACGCTTCTTAAAGGAAACTCCAGATGTTTCATCTGTATTTCACTCGTGAAAATCTCTTTCAGGGTCAAATATTCTTGCAACTGTGTTATTTAGCCTTTTCTGCCTTTTTTCCTCATAGAAAATGAATTGAGCTCATTTTACATCCTTCACATTTTTAGATGTGTTTACAACCTTTAACTGCTCCTTTCACATTTTGTTCTGGTTCAGCTTCTTTCGGCTTCCTTCTGCAAATTTAAACTATTTTCAGCTACTTTCAGATATTTTTTTTCAGTTGTTTTGTGCTCCTTTCAGACTCTTTTTGCTAACTATAACATTTTTGTGCTTCTTCTAACTTTTTTGTGCTAATTTCATCTTGTTATGCTATTTCAGCTTCTATTTAGCAGTTTTATTCTAATTTCAGCATTTTCAGCTAAATCTTCATTTTTGGCACTTATTTAAACTTTTTTCAGCCTAATTCAGCAAAAATGTGCTCTTTGCACTTCCTTCTGGTAATTTAAAGCTCCACTGACATCATCTTTTAACTTTCCATAAAATGGCACAACATATATATATATATATATAAGATTGACCTCTGATCGTTTTTGCTAAAACAATGTTAAATTAATTAAAATTCCTCTCAAAAATAGTTTAAAATTAGCGCCTTTTTTTTACATGATAAATATGGATTTTCCCGTCGCGCGATTATGACGTCAGACACAGACTCCGTCAACTGCGCACATTGATACAATGGACGAAGATGCAAACGCATCCGTCCAATTTAGCCATTTAAAACTTTATATTTTAGCGGTTTGTCTTCAGAGAAGCCAAAGTCTGTGGCGGTTCTACTCACGGGCCCGTGCCCGTGTAAGATGGACCCTGGCCCGCCCTCCGAGCAGAAGCGGAACCAATGCTCATGGCACATACCGATACCAGCCTTGTTTACGTATCGATCCAACCCATGATGCACGTTGGCTTCAAACTATGGAATGGATTTCCTGAACGGAGGCGTGTCTCATGAACCCAGAGTAACAAGACCCGCCTCACATTCAGGAAATCCAGTTCATAGTTTGCAGGCAGCTACAAGCGTGAGGGGCTGACTGAGTACTCTNCAGCATTTTAGCTAATTTCAGCTGTTTTCAGATAAAGTTTTTCCTAGTAATTTCTGCTAGTTTCAGCAAAAATAACTTATTTCTGTTAATTTCTGCTTATTATCCTCCTTTCAGTTTTTTCTGCTAGTTTCAGCTTTTTCTGCTATTTCAGCTACGGTACTACTTAGCAGCTTTTATGCCAATTGTAGCCTTTTCAGCCAATTCCATATTTTCTGAGCTCGTTTCAGCTCCTTGTGCTTCCTTCTGGTAGTTTATACTTCTTTCTGCCATTTTGGCTACTTTTCAGCTGTTTCAGCTAATTTAATCTTTTCAACTAATTTCCTTGTTTTGGGGCTCATTTCTGCATATTTAAATGTAATTCAGCAAATATGTTTGTTTTTTTTCTTCTTTCTTTTGCTAACTTAGGCCTGTTTTTCCATTTCAGCATGTTTTTTTAAACCTAATTTCTGCTTCTTCTTTTTTTTTGCAAGTTCTTCAGCAATAAGCATTCACACTGCATTTTCACAGGAAATGCAATTTTGCTAGTTTCATAGTTTGCAATGAGTACTTTTTAAAAATATATTTTTTAAACTTTTTGTCCGGTCTACCTTCTACCAGGGCCTCCGTGGGCTAATAAAACGGAGCGGGCGTTTTTCCGTGGGCGGGACAGTCGAGAGGAGCGTCTTCAGCTCGTGTCTCTGTCCAAGAAGAACCCGGAGCTGCTGGACGCCGGCATCACAGCGTGGTTCTTCTTCAGGGACAGAGAGAAAGATGTGGGCAAAGCACAGCTGATTGGCTTCTTTGACTTCTTTAAGGTGAGGAAATTTGTTTAAATTTGAAACTCTTTTTTTCATTTATACAGCTTTTGTTAAAGGTCCACTGACATCATCTTACAAATTTGCATGAAATGATAGAAGATATATACAGTATATTGTATCATTCAACTATGTTAGTTTTTGCAAACAAAATGATAAATTAATGAAAATTCCTTTCAAACTGAGTTTAAAATTAAAAACCGCTTTTCTCTCTGAAAAATCTGACTACAAGCGAATGCAACATTTGTGACGTAGGAAGCAGGACCTTCAGTCTGCGTCTGCCATTAACGCATAACGCATTCTCTGCCAGATCGCCTTTTTTTTTGGTAAAACTTAAAAAATGCCGGTTCGTTGTGTCGCATTTGGGTGTTCTAATAGCATCAGTGAACAAGTTGAGCCTTTTCACTTTCCCAAAAGATGTAAGACCTTCGTTAAAAATTGAATAAATAAAGCTGCCTCCCCTCGGACTGAGCTCCCTGTTTCCTGAACAGGTAAGAGTCAAATAAATACGGGTGCAGACCTAAATTAGAACCTGCTGTTTCTGCTCATCTAACTTCCTGCTTCCAAAACTGAAGACAAATAGCTCAAATCTTAACTTAGATTGATAATTTTGTTGTTTTATTTCTTGTTCGCCATGAATATTTATATGGGGCGTTCTAAGGACATTCTTTCTCCTACGTCACAAATGTTGCATTCGCTTGTAGTCTGATTTTTCAGAGAGACAAGCGTTTTTTAATTTTAAACTCAGTTTGAAAGGAATTTTCATTAATTTATCATTTTGTTTGCCAAAAACGAACATAGTTGAATGATACAAGATATATATCTTCTATCATTTCATGCAAATTTGTAAGATGATGTCAGTGGACCTTTAAAACAATACATTTTTGAGTAACGCAGACTATAAATATCTGAAGCAGGAAGAGTCGAATGTTAAAATTAGCTGCACTTTTATGGTTGTAACTTTAGTTTAACGCAGAGTTTTGCACCCCTTAATAAAAATGGATTGATTAGAGTCAAACTTCATTTAAAGAGAAGTGACACTTTTTATGTCCTCTGCAGTACAAGTACCAGGTGAACGTGGACGGAACCGTCGCAGCGTACCGGTTTCCTTACCTGATGCTGGGGAACAGTCTGGTTCTGAAGCAGGACTCGCAATATTACGAACATTTCTACAGCCGCCTAAAAGCAGGAAGTCATTACGTTTCGGTGAAAAGAAACCTGTCGGACCTTTTGGAGAACATCCGATGGGCCAAAGAGCACGACGCCGAGGCGGAGGAGATCTCCAGAGCAGGACAGGAAGCAGCCAGAGAGCTGCTGCAGCCTAGCAGGTTGTACTGTTACTACTACAGGGTCCTGCACGAGTACGCTGACAGACAGACGGGACGGCCGGCGCTACTCGCTGACATGGAGCTGGTGCCGCAGCCAGACGACCACACCGCCACGTGTACGTGTAAACAGGACACAAAAGACAGTGACGCGAAAGATGAACTTTGATGAACTTTTTGCTATTCTGTAACTGTTTTTATATAAAACATTCCTGACAACAAGTGAAAATGATGACAGTTCCTGGTGATGGTTAGAAGTGATGTGCCAGTTTCATGTTTGTCACTCAAAGAAGTTAAACAAGTGACTTTTAATTAAAACTTTACTGAATGTGCCTTTTAAATTGGATCTTTCTGTGCACGATCAGTTTAGAAATATATATTTAGTTTTTTTGGAATAACTGAAACGTGGCGCTTTCAGGAATTGTTCTTTCTTGGTAACAGTTGTCTGCATCAGTGTGAAAGATGGATACAAGTGCTCCAGTCTTCAGCTGAATTTAATGATTAGAGTGAGGGGTTCGCCGTTTTTGTTGTTAATAATCGAACGCATCATTTCTGAAGATTTATGGAAAGTCTTTGTACCTTTAAAGAAGTGCTCAACCAAAGCTCTGTCTACCCGGCCACATTTTGTAATGGCCACCTCCATGTTATTGCTGAGGACGCCATAGATGTTCTTCTTGTCGTCTTTTTTCCCAAAGAACAAGAAGAGGGCGTAGCAGTCTTTGCCGACGGAAGCGCAGAAGTTGACCATCCTCTCGTACGCGGTTTTACTGCTCGACTCCATCTGGGCCATCTTGATGGATTCGCTCTTGGCCTCCTCTTCAGCGTTCTCGTGTTCCTCCCTCTCAGGCAGGTGAACGACCTGCACAGCTATCTGGATTTTAGGGTTCTTGGTGGGCTTCTCCAGCAAGGCCCAAACCCAGTCGGCACCCAGCAGGATGCGCTGCTCAGGGGTCATGATGGTGCAGTTGAAGGTGTCCGTCATGTTGAGGCTGAAGCTCTGAGCGATGTAGGTCATCAGGAAGACCTGTTGGAGGAAGACATGCTTAATGGCTGTTTACTTGGATATTAATGGGGCGTGTTGGTGGTCCAACCTGAGTTAATGCCTGAGGACTCGGGTGGAACTTGTCCTCTGGGTCTTTGAAGGCGAGGTATTCCTGAGTTCTGGTCGCTGCGGTGGAGATGCAGTTACTGATGAGCTGTATGAAATCTTTGGACCTGCTTAAAGTGGGTGTTGTCAGCTTGGCAAAGACGCTGGGTTGGTTCTTATCGAAGGGGGGTTGTTTGGGAGAGCTGTGGAAGAAGCTGACATTCCTGGAAGGGCTAGACGAAAGGCTGGCTGACTGACCCATGTTGAAAAGGGAGGGCAGAAGATCAGATCGACGTCTCCCTGATGCACTGAAAAGACGGAGTTCGTACAAAATGTAAGGTAAAATGTAAATATGCAGTGCTGTGAAACAGTATTAGCTCCGTTTACATTTAAATGTTTTAGATCGAACAAATATAACCTGAGTAAATAGAAAATACAGTTTTTATACATCCATAGAAAGGCGGACTTTTATGGTCGTCGCCGTCCGTCAGTAAACTTTCTCTTGTACCAGAACAAGAACTTCTGATCAGCTCACTTAATGAAACTTGACAGACAGACACACTAGTTGGGCACTTTTCGTTACCCCAGCTCCTAGGTCAAGGTCATAAATCAAGGTCAAAGTTAAAACAAGGTATTTGCTTTTCTTGGCCATTGCTGTATAATTCTCAAACGTACTCTTGTTAAATGATCATTTAGTTTGTTAAAGAAAAAAGTATATCGGAACTAACCTGGCCTCATGTGGACCTCCCTTACAAAACAGATCTGTGATCTCGATGGGATTTCCCTGATCTAATAACTCCAAAGGCATGAAGCCAGACATCCAGGCCTGATTACTGCCTGACCCGTAGAATCAAGAAATCACATAAAGTGAGTCGTTCTCAAATGAAGAAACATGGAACAGACCTTCCCACCATAATGACTCAAAGAGTGCATCAACAACTCATACAGGAGGCCCCAAAAGAACCCAGAACATCTGAAGCCCTGCAGGGCGATCACCTGCCTCCGTTAAGAACAAGAAGAAAAATGTTCTCCATGTGGGAGATCCAAGGCCGAACCACTGCTGACCCAAAACAACCCGAAGATTTGTCACATTTTGATGATCCCTAAGACTTCTGAGAATACTAATGAGATAAAAGGAGTTT
This sequence comes from Garcialebias charrua, assembly GCA_038048925.1. Taxonomy (NCBI): domain Eukaryota; kingdom Metazoa; phylum Chordata; class Actinopteri; order Cyprinodontiformes; family Rivulidae; genus Garcialebias; species Garcialebias charrua. Next base: position 4,826 of record JBBPBX010037556.1, on the reverse strand, counting down.
ACACCGTTTGAATAAAATATACCCATACGGTGGATTACTGTAAATGGAACCATGATCTCTGCTTCCAACAAGACAATCCTGAAGGAGAATATCCGACCATCAATTAGTCAATTTGATTCTTCAGCAGGTCGGTGATCCGAAGCCCAGCAGCGACATTCCTGCACAGCCAGGTTAAAGACTCTTCTCCAGTTAATTGAAGCTGGTGCCGCCAACTATAGCTGGCACGACCAGGGTATGACGTTCACATGAGGCCAAGTTGGGTTGGAGAGCATTAAAAAAATTCTGTACATGTATTTACTCAGGTTATCTTTGGCTATTTACTAGGTTATATTAACATTTGTTGGATGATCTGAAACATTCAGGTGGGTCAAAAAAGCAAAAAGAAATTTAATACCCCAGCTACACACAGTGTAGTATTTACAGAGCTGTGTGTCATAACTACAAAACCACCAGGTGAGCATAAATCCATAATTTCCTTTAACAGTGATTTAACGGCCCGTCTTCCTGTTTTACACATCAGATATGAACTGCTTGGTCCACCAGTCCAAGACGTTAGTAAATTAGGAATCGTGTTCTGTCTCATACGCACCAGGATGGGTCTGGATATTCCTGCTGGTCCAGGTTGGCTCCCAGTTCTTCTCTCCAGTCCCCTGCCCTGCTGAGACACACGGCATCCGTCTGTCTGTCTCTGAGTTGTGTTTTGAGTGAGGCTCAGCCTCAGGAATCCCACTCCGCGCACAACATTTAGAAGATGGAAACGATTTCCAAAGGAAAAGCTGACTCTGACCGACAGCTTGGGTGTGGTGTTCGCAGCTTGCAGCGGTCAACAAAAGATTTGTGTTACCAGTTAACTGTCTGCAGCAGAGGTAAGCCTGCAGGGTTTGATCAGCAAACAAAATGCTTAGCTGTCTCTTTTCAAAGGGAAGTGCCAGGGACAACAATAAGTCGGGACAGAAACGATCACATTGCAGATTAGATGGGAGTTTCCCATTTTCAAGAGTGGAGGAATTCTAACTGGGACCTCGTCCAAGGATGCTTTGGAGGGTTTGAGCAAATGTAGTGCAGTTTGTTCTTTTTACAAACCAGAGGTTTCTCTTAGGAATCGCTAATGACTGCATCTACAAAATGTCATGGTTCACCTTTATTCATGTACTGTGCAAAAATAGATGGAACCAAAGGCACTGTTCCATAAATGATTGTTTTATTTTCTAATATACTGTACAAAGTATTTAATTTAAAAAAAGGCAAAACCGGGTGGCAAAACTACCGATTTACAAGTTCCACATTTAGCTGAAAAATGTAAAATGGTCATCTTCTGGATACCATTGTTATCATATTAACATAGCTGTTACAGTTTTGCCCATTCTTCTTAATAAAACTGCATCAGTTGATTGCAGACACAATTTTCATGCAGTTTTGGGTTGTGGTCTAAACTAAAAACATCTTTATATATTTTTCCAATTATTTATTTCTTTGTTGCATGACCCATTTTGGGTCAAGTTGAAGTTTTTTGCTGTAAAAGCAAGCCCAAATTATTATCCTTCCACCACCGTGCTTCACAGTTGTTTTGAATTGCTGATGTGTTTTTTATTTTTTTTAAATGCTGTGCAGTATACTGTGGTCTAACAACAAAAGAGGTGTGGGAAACTGACAGAACGTGACCCTCTGCAACAGATAATCTGTACTTTAAAAAGTTCAGATCAACAAGACGAGTTCACGACGAGAAAGACACTGAGGAAAGCGTAAATCCACAGAAATACACAAACAAGGAATTCTTTGAATTGTTTCTGAAATCTTGTCACGCGTTCTCACAATTGGTTGGTATTTTTGCCCACTACTCTATTCATTTGTTTCACATGTACGCTTGTAAAGCCAGGTTCCTGAAGAAACAAACTCATCTAAAAATTGTTTCTTCAAAAACATCATCGTATCCACCTGAGTGACATCATCTGGACTCAGAGTGAAAAGTCTTCTGCATTTTTTGTTTAATGGAGCAAAGCTTAATTAGGCCTGTCACAATAACAAATTTTGCTGGTCGATTAATTGTCTCAGAAATTATTGCAATAAACGATAATATTGTTTGAAATATGACAATAATTAATAAGTAATTTTCAAATTTAAGAAGAAATGTTGGTTAATTTGTTTTAAGTGTAGTACCTTTTTTGACTACTGGATGGCAGTATAAGACTGTTTGAACCGAAGGATGAATAGTGAGGGAGCGAGCAGCGTGTCTCTTTAAGAAAAATGGGAGGGAGGACCCTTGACGTGACATGGGCTGTCTCTACTTAATTTTTTTCGGATCTCAAAATGGCGGACACTCGGTGTGGTTTGAGCTCTTTAGCATAGCATTTTTCACACAAAGCTTTTAATTTAAAAAATCAGTAAACTAGTTCTTAGATTCTTTTTGCAGAGAAAAACGTTTTACACGAAAAAGACAGGTTTCAACCGTGAATTTTGGCGCTAAGACAAGACGGAGGTTTTTCCCCGAGGTTGGCCTGTTAGCTTAGCTCGTAGCTTTAAAATGGATTTTAAAGAGAAGAGAGAAAGGGAGGGGTTAGTGAAGAGCACCGGAGTTGAGCTTATTGTCATCCAGTGTCTTCAGAGACACACAAATAAACGATAAAGCCGATAAATGAAAATGAGGTAATTTTCATTTATCATGCGACTGATTTATTGTTTATCATGACTCAGGCCTAAGCTTAATAAAAAGAAAGTATGTAAAATTTATAGAATAGGTTCAGTCATTTCAAGCAAATTTCTTGAAATGATCCAAGTCTAAAAAATGTGTGCATTTCAACATGTTATGTAATGTAATTAATTTAAAATGGTAAAATTTAGAAATAGTTACCATTCTGACATAAGTCAGGTCCTCTGGACAGATGGAAAACAAAAGAATAAAAGTAAAAAAAATGTATATATATTTAAAACGATTTTTTTTTTGTTGAAACGTTTTGTCTTTAATCCAAAAAACTTCAGTCTGAGGAGCTGCAATAAACTCATTCTTATAAATAGCCTTTGCATATTGACAATAAATAGGGTCGACTTCATCTGACCTGGTTCTCTTTGATAACTCAGAACAGTATTTACAGCTCACAATGGTCAGTGATTTTTAAAGGCACTGCAACATAAAAAAAATCACATCTTTAACGTACAAACTAAACATATGCATTTTTATTTCGCATATCAATGGGTAGCATGTCCTTAAATGTAAACTTTGTAAGAAAAAATTATGAACAGCTGCCAACCACCTCGTGTGTTTGTTTACCTACAGAAACAGCTGATGTGACTGAAAATAGATCAACCATGTCAGCGTTTAAGGAACAGTCTTTTGGTAAGAAGAAGCCTAATAATTCTGACCTATTAGTAGATTAGCCGAGAAAACATATTAAACTGCTTTGTTTATATTGAGTGTGTACCCGCATTTCATGATTGCATATCAATATTTGAGGAGAACTGTTGGAGTAAACCTCAAATTTGATAAAGTTCGGGATAATATTTTTTATGTTTGATTTCAGTTTGCAGTGAGCACCTTTAGGTTGTTGCACAATGAGACATGGAAAGGAGTTAAGAGGTTTTAAATGTTTTTAAGAGCCTGAGCCTCTTGACTGTAAATCAGTCCACAGTGTGGAGGCGTTACACGAGGTATCAGTGGTTACAGGAAGTGAGCCGGCTCCACGCTGCCGTGTTAAGCTTGACTCGTGACTTCAGGTTGCTGCGGGTCTCTGCGGTCATTCCAGCTGCGTTAACAAACCCACATCGCCGGGTCACCGTCCCTCAAACCAGCGCCGTCCGAGACCGCCTCAGCTCCTTCCGCAGCTCTTCTCGGCTGAGCAGGTACTGCAGGCAAAGCATCATGGGAGTGGAGGCATGTCAGAAAGCTCGGGACTTTTTCTGCTGAGTTGGGATCAGTAAAAGCAGCTTTAATGTGTTTTTAATGCGCAGTAATCAAACACCATGAGAGACTGTTCTTTCATTTGGGATCATTTATTATACAGTATTCATTCATTCATTCAACCTTTATTTAGTCAGGTAAATCTCATTGAGCCTCAAGGGCTCATTTACAAAAGCGACCTGCTACAAACTAAAGAATGATGAACAGCAATGGTAGAATTTCCTATGTTTCCATATGAAACATTTCTGAAGAGACTTCAGACCATCTGGTTTCTGCCAAAGATCTACGAAGAAAGATTTAATTTGAATATGGAGGTCATTCTAAGCATGCCTTTCAGAATACGCTGTGTAAGGATAACTGATCCCAAGTCAGTCGTGCCATGCACTTAATGCCCCTTTTCCAGATTAGATTATTCAGATGAACAGAATACAGTACTGTGCAAAAGTCTTGAATCATTTGTCAAGCTTTAATTTGCTTCACTGAATCCTGACTTTCTTGAAATATTCAAACATGGCTTTTTAACCAGAAGTCCTTTCAAAGTTTTTATTTTTAATTTTTACTTTTGCTGTTTTTGACTCTTTTCCAGAGGAGTTTCTTCATTTAACAGTCACCTCACCCTACTTTTCATACCAGTTTCCCACAAAGATCATGAGTAATCTGTTTGTTCTCAAAGTGGATGCTGAGAATGACCCTCAGCCACTACCACAACAAATCTTAACGTATTATCTGTACAAATGGCTTGATTGATGATTTTCTTTAGCCATTTTGTGTTTGCTATGGCTGATTTCATTTTGGTTTCATTAAAATTTGAGATATTTTGCTAACAGATATGTGCTCAGTGAAATAGTTAGTCCTGTTTCATAACAGCGGGGGATAAAAAAGCAGCCTAAGTCCAAAGTAAAACTGAAAGCCTTTTAGAAATTCTGGTAAACTA
>JBBPBX010037555.1:0-30861 GCA_038048925.1 Garcialebias charrua | reverse complement strand
TCTGACCCAGTTGTGGATCTGACCCAGTTGTGAATCTGACCCAGTTGTGGATCTGACCCAGTTGTGAATCTGACCCAGTTGTGAATCTGACCCAGTTGTGAATCTGACCCAGTTGTGAATCTGACCCAGTTGTGAATCTGACCCAGTTGTGAATCTGACCCAGTTGTGGATCTGACCCAGTTGTGAATCTGACCCAGTTGTGGATCTGACCCAGTTGTGGATCTGACCCAGTTGTGGATCTGACCCAGTTGTGGATCTGACCCAGTTGTGGATCTGACCCAGTTGTGGATCTGACCCAGTTGTGGATCTGACCCAGTTGTGGATCTGACCCAGTTGTGGATCTGACCCAGTTGTGGATCTGACCCAGTTGTGGATCTGACCCAGTTGTGGATCTGACCCAGTTGTGGATCTGACCCAGTTGTGGATCTGACCCAGTTGTGGATCTGACCCAGTTGTGGATCTGACCCAGTTGTGGATCTGACCCAGTTGTGGATCTGACCCAGTTGTGGATCTGACCCAGTTGTGGATCTGACCCAGTTGTGGATCTGACCCAGTTGTGGATCTGACCCAGTTGTGGAATCTGACCCAGTTGTGGATCTGACCCAGTTGTGGATCTGACCCAGTTGTGGATCTGACCCAGTTGTGGATCTGACCTAGCCTGGTTAAAACCAGACCCTTGTCCTTCACTTCGCTTTGTACTAGGGTCTGGGACTTGTCCCATAGACAAACGATTTCTCCGATAGATTTTTGAATGGACCAATCAGAGAACAGAAGGCGGAGTTTTGTTAGTTTAGCCTGGCGAGGTCCAGGCTATCAGATAAATAGCTCAGAAACCACTCGGTGGATATTTTTTCTGCTACCAGTGTGTAATTATATGGCTCTAATTTACTGACTGTTGGCCTGGATGAAACATTTGAGATAAAATTCGATTTTTTATCATTTATTTTCGTAGCGCACCCGAGGCTGTTTGGAAAATGTCAAACCGAAACTATTTAAATCCAGCAGATTTGACCATTTCGTGAATTGATTTAGGAACTGTTAAGCTCAGGAACACTTCTGATATAACGTCAGCTAAGAAATATATTTTTTCTCAGCAAAGAAATAATAGTTTTTTACCTTGTTTTCATGAAAATTCCTTCGTGGCGGCAGCCATTTTAACTGACGACGTCAGTCGACGTCGTTCAAAACTCCGCCTTCTGCTCTCTGATTGGTCCGGTCAAAAATCTACCGGAGAAATCCTTGTCTATGAGAGAAGTCCCAGACCCAGTACAAAGCAAAGTGAAGGACAAGGGTCTGGTTTTAACCAGGCTAGATCTGACCCAGTTGTGGATCTGACCCAGTTGTGAATCTGACCCAGTTGTGGATCTGACCCAGTTGTGGATCTGACCCAGTTGTGGATCTGACCCAGTTGTGGATCTGACCCAGTTGTGGATCTGACCCAGTTGTGAATCTGACCCAGTTGTGGATCTGACCCAGTTGTGGATCTGACCCAGTTGTGGATCTGACCCAGTTGTGGATCTGACCCAGTTGTGGATCTGACCCAGTTGTGAATCTGACCCAGTTGTGGATCTGACCCAGTTGTGGATCTGACCCAGTTGTGGATCTTCCCACAGAGTCCAGTGGGTCGACCCTTCTGTTTGATCAGCCAGAGCTCGATTCCATCCCGGCTCCTCCTCCTGTGGCCTCACACTTGTCACATTCAACCTTGTGGGTCTGGTCCAGACCCTCAGAACCATCGGACCATCAGCTGTGACAGGAAATGCTGAGAGGTCCAGCTGCCTCTGTCCTCGAGCTAAAGCTGGCTGGTTCAGCTGAGAGAAGGTTCCTGTTCAGGAAACTGCTCTTTCAGGTGGCCCCTCGTGGTTCTGGCCTCCCCTCAAAACCAGCACGGGTCAGGCTGGACACCTCATCATACAGAATCAACACCAGTCCACCAGAACCAGTCTAAATCCAGCAGTACTGCCTCCTCACATCTGGATCCACATGGTCCTAAGCTGCTCCTGATGGACCACAAGTCCAACAAGACTGGTTCTGATCCAGCTGCTCCTCCCCTCAGATCAGCTGCTTGTCAGAAACTCCCAGTCCCACTAACTGGGACCTGGACTCCTGGAACTGGGCTGTCAGCAGTGTTGCGGTTCAAAAGTTGAAGGAAGGCTCTGAAACGAATGTGCAAGTTATGCAGGTTTATTGTACATAATAAGAATAAACCTTACAGCAATTTAACAGACCTCACTCCAAGCACAGTCCAAACACACACCAACCTTCGAAGGCGGATCACGGTTATAAAAACCCCGGATGTCGTCATCGCCTCGTGGGACCAATCCTGGAACCGAACCACCTTGGAACCGCCCTAGAACTTCCCCTACTCTGTGAGTGATCCGTCTCTCAGCCAACAAGCTACCAGCTCTGTATGTCAATCATCCAGTGTTATGTCTGTTGTATTGTGCAGGCGTGTAACTGAAAAACTCTTCCCTATTGAAAATAAAACCCGTAAATAAAGGTTCCATCTTGAATATATTTTCACATTATATGGTGGAATTAAGTGAACATAAATCATAACACATAATATGTGTGATTCAGGTGTAATACTGATATACATATATTTCAATTCCCCTTTTGACATGACAAACATCATGTCAACAAAAACCCTATATGTACTATGTGCGTATGCAATTAAGAACTGGATACACAATGGAAATCTCTAACATTCCCACCCACAGCAATATTACATCTAAGTTACCCACCCAGAATATAAACCCCTTATATAAAAATAAGCATCAATACTAATTGGTAACAAAACTACGTAAGAAAATATACGGTAACTGTCAGAGCTTATATGCTGGAAACGCAACACAAAACTAACAAATCTAAAGAAATAAATGTAACAAAAACAAAGAAATCAACCAAAAACAAAGAATAAAAATAAAATAAACAAAACAACAAATAAATGTAATAAGAAATAAACAAAACAACAAATAAATGTAATAAGAAATAAACAAAACAAACAGGAAAAGTAATAAAGAATAAACAAAAACAAACAAAAAACAAAAATAAATGTAAAAACGAAACCATAAAACAAATAAAAATAAAAACAAAACAATAAAATGAAGCGGACTGTCCCTCCTATCAAATATCACGCCTCAACAGGGTATATGCAGGAATAATGAAGTTAAATTCAATACCTTTAAAAAGGCGTTCAATAAAAAACAACTGGACTTTAATTTGACCTTATAAATTCAATACTTTCTCAAAAACCCTTAAATTTCCCAAAATTTGATTTATCAACTCTTAACAACTTCAAAACATTGCATATACTCTGCTCCAGTGTGTACATTTCTGGTATGTGTTAACCTTAGCAAAGAATATGAACTATGCTTTAGCCAAGTCAGGCCATCTCATCTTCATCGTCTTCATCTTCTTCCTCATAGACACCTGTAAGGGGGAAGCCCTCTCCTGCCTGTACAGCCATCTGATAGGAAGGCAGCTTAGGAAACCTATCATCCACTGCCCTACTGATGCACTTTAGGCAAAAATGCCTCACACAAAGAACGCAGCAGCATCCACAACAAATTAACATAACCACAACTGCGAATATTGTAATCACAGCTGTGACGACAACAGCTCTCCATCTTCCAAAAGTAGAGATGAACCACGAACTCCAGAGCTTTCAGCTAGCTCCTCAGACAGAGATTTCAAACCATCCAGAGCCCTTGTAAATGAACCATCTGGACTTGTGTTATTTGGGATGAAAGTACAACACTCTTGTCCAAACATAGAACAGACACCACCTCTCTCAGCCAAAAGAAAATCCACAGCTAATCTCGTTTGATAGGCCATCGGTGATGTTGCTGCTAGCTGCTGATGTGCGCCCTCAAGTGCATCTCTTGTCAAATTATTCAGCCTTTGAACATTAAAATGAATGTAATTAATCCTGGCTACATTTTTATTTACAGTAATAGATGGAATCATAGACTCAAAACCAGCTGCAATAGGATCAACTAATTTGTATTCATCCGGGACACCTTGCGGGACTCCGATTGCATTAATATATGCTGGAGAATCTACATACAGATCAAAGTCACATTTTCTCCTCTCAAACTCACCAATCACATGTGTACTACTCCTGAAAGTTTCCAAATCCTGTCCTGTTAAATTCACCATCTTAATTGGAGAAATTAAAGAAACGAGTGTACAGATTCCTGACCATCTTGGAGACAACGTACTTCTCAAAGTTCTACCACCACAAAACCAGTAAACATCTGCACGTGCTACAGATAATCTCGTCATGTTTGTCCAAGCTGAAACATCCACATTCAACTTACACCAACTTGAATCAATATCACCTACAGATGTACCTCCCTGAATTTTCCTAACCAGACAAGTGTAAGAGTTTCTCACTGGAGTGAAAACAGGTGGGATTGCATCTCTTGGGGCCATGGGAAAATATTTCTCCAAACCTTTGCAACTATCAGAGGGATTTTCCTTCATATGTAGTTCCAACATGCAGTGAAAACATGAATCATTTGAAAGAGGTGATGTCATCATTAATAACGCTGGCCTGGCCTTCGCACAAACAACGCAATCCTTATACTTCACTTGTTCTGCTGCATTTTCAACATACTCTATCCAGTAATTTTGCTGTGTGAAACCTGTCTCCAAAGCCAACTTTTCTTCATATGTCACATCTGTCATATAAGACACCTCTTGATCTGATTCAATCTGACTTTCCTCCCTCTGAACCACATTTATCCTGAACGGACTCGTTGGATCTTTGCCAGAAACATGAACTCCCAGTATATAAGTGTCACTATCCTGCCTCTGAGGATTCTTTAAAGTCAAAATCAAAGAATTACATGTATTTTGTGCTAGACACCTGGTGCTTTTAGTATGATCTTGTATGATTGACAAGCGTTCCTGTAACGGATACTTCCCTCTTCTCGCTTTTTCTGGTCTGTAACCCCAATCAGCAGGCCCTGAATTACACAACACATTATTCCAGTCCCCGCAATTCATGTCATGCCCATAAGTCACACAAATATACTTCACTGCCCAAATAAATGACTCCTGCCTCGCACCACAGTACATCACAGAGCAAAGGTCAAATTTAACAGATGCAGTCACCCCAACTGTGAAGTTAAACTGTAGGAAATTAACTATCATGGATCTCTTTGATCTGCTAATGTCAGAGTCTGGGTGTACCTGAATCTGAACCTCTGCAACCTCTGTTCCATCTTCCCCTCTGCTGAGCAAGAAGTTAGGGTCCTCATCACAAGATCTGTTGACATTGTCGTGAACAACTTCAGGGGAGCCTGTCTTAGCTGTCGATGCAACCCACAGAGTGAGCCCTGTAAACAAAATAATTCCCAGAGTGGTTACCACACTTAACCTCACTGCTAGGAAATTCGTTCTTCCTGTAACAATTATGTACAACAAACAATGTCCCCTTTTTATGTAATGTTATTTTAAGTCTGTTCTGATTTTCTCCTCAAGTTGTATCGGGGTCTTGGAACTGGTCGATCGAAGCTCTCAGTTGAAGGTGGAGCTGCAGTGTCACTGTGTACAGATGACTCACACAGTTCCTTAGATGCACCCAGCTCTCCAGACACGCTCAGCCCTTCGGATGTGCTCAGCTCAGCCAAGTCCTTTCGTACCTGCTGTAGAGTGCGTAGAGAAGGGTCAGAGCTTTTAACACAGTGTGTCTTATGAATCCAGTTACTGAGCTTTTCTTCAGTTAACCAAATTTTAACACAGTGAGAAGTGACAGCAGCCACCTTATAAGGGCCGTCCCATTTAGGCTGAGACCAGTTAAAACGGGCTACCTTTCTGAGAATCCAGTCACCTGTATCCACGTGGGCACAGTGTTGTTCTCCCTCTGCAGTCTGGATCAATTGAATCTGTTGAGAAATACTCATTACAGTATTATTAAGCCTCTTCAAGTACTCTGATATGTCATAATGTTGTAATTGTAACATAGTACTTTCTGACGGCAACGGATGAGTGAAAGGACATGGCATCTTCCTTCCTGTAAGTATCTCATGAGGGCTGACATTCAGGGTAGTATTTGGAGTTGACCTTAAGTTGAACAGCACTATAGGTAGGGCATCAGGCCATTTCAATTTTGTGTCTGCACAAACCTTTGCCAACCCCTCTTTAAGAGTACGGTTAGCACGTTCAACCAAACCCTGTGATGAAGGATGAAAAACAGCCCCAAACTTATGTCGAATGCCAAACAATTTCTCAACTTCCCTTAACTCCCTGTTTGCAAAATGAGTTCCATTATCTGATCTGATCACTGAAGGAACTCCAAATCTGGGGATCAACTCCTTTGTCAACCACTTTATCACTTCTTTTGCTTTTTCAGTTTTAGTTGGAAAAGCCTCTACCCACCTACTAAATTGATCCACGCAAACGAGTAAATATCTCTTTCCAACCACTCTATTTTCAACACCCATGTCAGTAAAATCTATCACAATCTCTTTCCATGGTGCCTGAGGCATTGGAAAACCACCAAGTCCAGTTTTAAGCGCCACTTTTGGATTATGGTGGGAACATATTTCACACGTCTGTACAAAATATTTTGCAATAGAGATGGCATATGAGTTCCACCAATTCTGTGAGATCAAGTCAATCAGTTTTGATGTACCACAGTGCCCCCTGCTGTGTGCTTCTTGGCATAACAGGTTGAACAACCCAGCTGGAGCTACAATTTTACCCTCATGATTCCTCCAGATTTGTCCACTATCCTTTTTAGCTCCACGGTCTAACCATGCCTGCTTCTCGTGCGGAGCGGCTGCATTTTGTAACTCTCTGATATATTCTAGAGTAAATTCCTTTTGAAAATAGTCTTCAGAACTCTTTTTCTCATGTCCCTGGACCATCTGTGTCCTTAAAATATAGCCTGCAATTCTTTTAGCAGCTTGATCTGCTTCATGATTCCCTTGAGCAATGAAATTGCTACTCTTCTGATGGGCCTTGCATTTAATTACTGCCACTTGTCTAGGCCGCTGCAATGCATAATACAATTCCAGTAATTGTTTAAAATGTCTGACTGGTTCTCCAGATGAGGTGACAAATCCCTTTCTTCTCCAGTGACAGAGATCAACATAGACTGCCTGAAAAACATACGCTGAGTCTGTGTAAATATTAACCTTTTTTCCTTCTGCAACGTTACAAGCTTCTGTTATAGCTTTTAGCTCTGCTAGCTGTGCGAGAAGCTGGCTGGTTCATCACTTCTGCCTTGAGTTCAACAAAACCTGCATCTCTTCTTTCCACCACAGCGAACGCAGTGATCAATGCGCCCGTTTCATTTCTATGACTATGTCCATCACAGAACAGTATCATGTCTGGCTGGTCCAAAGGATCTTTAGAAAGGTTTTCATGTAATTTCATTTCCTGTGCGGTGTCACTAATGCAGTTATGATCTTGTGTGGTGTCCATCTGCGCAGCCATATTTGTTCCCTGGCTTGTAAAATGTATATGTGAATTATGTAATAATCTTCTGAGGTTTTCTGTTCTTTGATTTGAAAATGTGAATGTTTGTGAGTCCAAAAATGATTTTACGTCATGAATTGTGTGAACAAAAACCTCATTCCCCATAGTTATGTGTGATGTCTTTAAAATAGACTTTCCAATGGCAGCTACATGCCTCACACAGGTAGGGTGGCCAACTTCAATTTGATCTAATTTTGAACTATAATACATCAAAACGTGCCTGTCAGAGCCAGCTTTCCCTCTTTGAAACAAGACGGCATTCACAAATCCGTCTTTTTCATCCACATCCAAGTGAAATGGCAAGGAGTAATCTGGACACTGCAGAGAGCACGCATCAAACAAAGCTTGTTTAATCTCCACAAATGCCCTGTCAGCTTCCTCCGTCCACTGTAGTGGGGACACAAAATTTTTATATCCCTCAGCCGAAATGAGGCTCCGCAGAGGAGCCACCTTACGGCTGAAATCAGGAATGAAGTTCTTACTGTAATTGATCAGCCCCAAAAATTTTAACATCATCCTAACATTTGCTGGTTTAGAATGATTTAAAATGGAGCTTTTCTGAGATGGCGTCAGTTGCAGGCCAGAGCCAGAGATGAGCCTACCCAAAAACTGAACTTTTGAACGACCCACCTGCAATTTGTGTTTTGACACTTTAAAACCACACTGAGCTAGATGTCGAAGCACAGCCTCAGATGCCTGCATAATAGCTCCTGAAGTCGGAGCTGCTATCAGAATATCATCGACGTATTGGATTAAAACCACTCCTGGTGGCAAAGGCAAATCAGTAAGGACTTGCTTCAACACATGATTGAACAAAGAGGGTGAATCCACGAAACCCTGAGGTAATCTATTATATTCATTCATTCATTCATTCATTCAACCTTTATTTAGTCAGATAAATCTTTTGAACCTCATGGGCTCTGTTACGGCTGGCTCAGGCCGAACACATAAACGGGACACAAGACACAAGGAGGCAGAAGAAAAATTAAAAAGCTTTATTGGAAAACTCCCCGACTCCTCCCTCCAGGTGCGGAGTGCACCGTCTTCTGGCACAGGGTCAGGAAAAGCAAAGATTAGACAAAGTGCAAAAAAATGGTGGACGAGAGTGAGTCAGCCAAAAAGAATATAACGTCCCCAGCATCAGCCCAACCCATAAACAGGGCCGTCGCAGCCTATCTGGAGACGGACTACCTGACCAAAAGGGGACCCTAGGGGTAAAAGAAAAACGATATAACTGGACTACCGATCTCACTCTGTCATTAGGCAAACCAACAAAAACTCCAAACAGCTCCAAAAAGCTCCAAAAGGCTCCAAACAGCTCAAAAAGCTCCAAACAGCTCCAAGCTCAATAATGTTCCTGGTTAAACCAGCTTAAACTAACCACACAGGTCAGCATCTCTGATCAATTATCATTAGCAGGATCCTAATGTCATCAATGCAGCCTTCAGCTACCCAGTGCACTAAGCACAACAAAAGTCAAATGGTGAGCAAACATTCCTAAGTGCATTAAGCACAGTCAAACTCCACAAGCAAATGAGCTGACACAAATGCAACTAGCAGTCAAGACCAAACATGAGCTAGTAGCCACTCTTTAAGTGCATCTAGCAGTCAAGACCAAACATGAGCTAGTAGTTACTCACCAAGAACCTTCTAAACAGAAGATCAGACTTCAAGACAGGGGTGGGCGGAGAACACCCCACAGTACCCAAACAGTACTCAAACAGTACCCAAACAGTACTCAAACAGCTCAGCAATAAAGCAACCAAACTCTGAGCTCACAACACTCCGCATTCAAGCACAGTCAACTTGAAGTATATATAGGCGTGGCTCTCAGGTGTTCCTGGCTGAACACACACAAGCCTGATCATAATCAGACTAATTAACCAACAAAAGCATGACTGCAGTCAACATACATAAGAACTATAGGTGTCAGCATTGGCAGCTTCCTCAGGATATGTAACACCTCCACCACCAGTGTTTTGTATGGGGGTGATGTGGATGTCAGGTGAAAACATCTCACATCCGCACATGCAAAATAAATAGGACCCTAGAGAGTAACAATGTAGCGGTCACAACAGACAAACGGACTAAAAACATCATTAAAACTAGTCCGCCTAACCGCTAACATAATCAATGTCATGTTATCTTAAAATGTTCTGAAGCCAAACAGGCGACGCTTGTCTAGGCTTACTCTGTAAGACTTATTTTTGTTAACAGACACCAAACCAACATCAACATCATGACCAAGGATGTCAGTGGGAGAGTGGATACTCTTCATAACAGCCAGAGGGAAACTGTCATTTTCTGCATGTGGCAGCTCCACCATGTCAGCTGCAACAGCACTGTTTCCAGCCACACTGTAAGCAGAGTAGAGACAGTTAGACTCAGAATCATTTGAAACATGTCCAATATAAGGCTGCAGCACTTCATTTCTCACAGACAGTGAAAATGTATTTTCTTCAGACCCATCTCTTGCTTTAGGTTGAGGCGACGGTCCCATGTCATCCACCACCACTTTCTCTTTGATTTCTGTAGTGGCAGAAACGGGACATAAAGGAGCAGGAGAATGTGTCACGTGTGGCTTCATCTCTCTTAGGCTCACTGGGACATCCTCTTCCTCAGAGCTAAATAAAAAACATTCCCTTAGTTCAAAGTCATCCTCCTTTAGCTCTTCTAAGTCTATTATGTCCTCATCTGACTGAACTATGGTTTGTTCAGTTTTAAGTTCAGTGTCAGGTTTAGTTTCATGTTCAGTGTCAAACATCTGTAAGAAACAGTCACCAAGATCGTCATCTACTTCTTGAAGATGAAGCAAGAGTTTCACTTCCTCCACTGGAATCGGTTTTGCTTCACAGTTCATCAGGGAGTTTTTACTCAAATTGATCTTGTCTTCTTCCTCCGGTAGATGTTCTTGAGGCGCCCCCTTCTGTTGAGGTGTGAGAGGCACCCGCATAGACACAGATGATGCATCAAAGTTAGGACATGCTAGGGCTGCTTGAGTGCAAAGCACTGGTGCAGTAACCACCGGATGACAGGCATGTTGAATTGTCAGCCTTCTCAGCCGTTCCAAATCCTCTTGTTCCTGAAGACGCTTAATTTCATCCAGAGCAGCTTGAAGTCTCTGTTGCTCAAGCTCTTGTTCTTTCAAGAGAGCTTGGTGTTTAATCATTAAGTTTCTTTTTTTAATTTCGAACTGCTCTAAAATAAGCTCTTTTTCTTTCCTTATTTGTTCATCGTGTTTTCTTTTTAAAGCAGCTTCATTTTCCTTTTCCTTTAGACGCTCTGTATCATTTACCTCAGGAAAAATGTCAAGCATAAATAATTTAGTCAACAGTTCACCTTTAAAATGTTTTTCATGAATGCGGCTTCTTATATCAATGTTGAAGTGTTCTGCCACACTCAACATTTGTTCTATAGTGCAGTCAGCAAAGACCTGCACTGTGGGCTGTTCAATAAATCTCTTCAAATTGAATGCCATGATGTGAACACAACAGCTTTTAAGCTGTACCCCTCTTCTAATGACTTTCACTGTAAACAACAGCAAAATCACAGCTGCATTTGAACGCAGCACAATCCAAAAACACACACAGCTGCGTGTTTCAGCTCAATCAGCAACTAGGAGCTGGTCCTGTCAGCTCCAGAGAGTGCAAACTACAGCACACAGCTGTCACACACCAAATGTAAAAAAGTAGCAATTATATTAACTGCGGTCCAAAAACACTTGGCTTCAAAAGACTTCACCACACTCTCAATATTTAAAGCACAAAAAACTCAATGTCTGCTCAAAACCAGACTTCCACAAACATGCACAGCGCTGGACCCGCCTACGAGTCAATCCAACAGCAGGGTGAATTAATTAACCCAACAAGGATCACAACAACCCAACAATGACTCAAAAATCCAGACAATGTCTCAAAGATCCAGTCAAGGACTCAAAAATCCAGACAAGGACTCAAAAAGGATTCAAGATCCAGACAAGGAGTAAAGAAAAGGATCCAAGATCCAGACAAGGAGTCAAAAAGAGAAGAAGGATCCAAAATCCAGACAAGGAGCAAAAGGAGAAGAAGGATCCAAGATCCAGACAAGGAGTCAAAAAGGATTCAAGATCCCGGACGAGCCCCCAAAATATGTTACGGCTGGCTCAGGCCGAACACATTAAATGGACAAAGGACACAAGAAGGCAGAATGTAAAAATAAAAAGCTTTATTGAAAACTGCCCGACTCCTCCCTCCAGGTGCGGAGTGCACCGTCTTCTGGCACAGGGCAACAAAAAGGGAGCAAAAATAGACAGACAAAAGTACAAATAATTGGTGGACAAGAGTGAGTCAGCCAAAAAGAATATAACGTCCCCAGCGTCGGCCCAACCCATAAAAACAGGGCCGTCGCAGCCTATCTGGAGACGGACTACCTGACCAAAAGGGGACCCTAGGGGTAAAAGAAAAACGATATAACTGGACTACCGATCTCACTCTGTCATTAGGCAAACCAACAAAAACTCCAAACAGCTCCAAAAAGCTCCAAAAGGCTCCAAACAGCTCAAAAAGCTCCAAACAGCTCCAAGCTCAATAATGTTCCTGGTTAAACCAGCTTAAACTAACCACACAGGTCAGCATCCCTGATATCAATTATCATTAGCAGGATCCTAATGTCATCAATGCAGCCTTCAGCTACCCAGTGCACTAAGCACAACAAAAGTCAAATGATGAGCAAACATTCCTAAGTGCATCAAGCACAGTCAAACTCCACAAGCAAATGAGCTGACACAAATGCAACTAGCAGTCAAGACCAAACATGAGCTAGTAGCCACTCTTTAAGTGCATCTAGCAGTCAAGACCAAACATGAGCTAGTAGTTACTCACCAAGAACCTTCTAAACAGAAGATCAGACTTCAAGACAGGCAGGGGCGGGCGGAGAACACCCCACAGTACCCAAACAGTACTCAAACAGTACCCAAACAGTACTCAAACAGCTCAGCAATAAAGCAACCAAACTCTGAGCTCACAACACTCCGCATTCAAGCACAGTCAGTTTGAGGTATATATAGGCGTGGCTCTCAGGAGTTCCTGGCTGAACACACACAAGCCTGATCATAATCAGACTAATTAACCAACAAAAGCATGACTGCAGTCAACATACATAAGAACTATAGGTGTCAGCATTGGCAGCTTCCTCAGGATATGTAACAGCTTCTTGTGAGCCAGATGTTGATGAACCATGTGGGCTTCTTGTGAGCCAGATGTTGATGAACCATGTGGGCTTCTTGTGAGCCAGATGTTGATGAACCATGTGGGCTTCTTGTGAGCCAGATGTTGATGAACCATGTGGGCTTCTTGTGAGCCAGATGTTGATGAACCATGTGGGCTTCTTGTGAGCCAGATGTTGATGAACCATGTGGGCTTCTTGTGAGCCAGATGTTGATGAACCATGTGGGCTTCTTGTGAGCCAGATGTTGATGAACCATGTGGGCTTCTTGTGAGCCAGATGTTGATGAACCATGTGGGCTTCTTGTGAGCCAGATGTTGATGAACCATGTGGGCTTCTTGTGAGCCAGATGTTGATGAACCATGTGGGCTTCTTGTGAGCCAGATGTTGATGAACCATGTGGGCTTCTTGTGAGCCAGATGTTGATGAACCATGTGGGCTTCTTGTGAGCCAGATGTTGATGAACCATGTGGGCTTCTTGTGAGCCAGATGTTGATGAACCATGTGGGCTTCTTGTGAGCCAGATGTTGATGAACCATGTGGGCTTCTTGTGAGCCAGATGTTGATGAACCATGTGGGCTTCTTGTGAGCCAGATGTTGATGAACCATGTGGGCTTCTTGTGAGCCAGATGTTGATGAACCATGTGGGCTTCTTGTGAGCCAGATGTTGATGAACCATGTGGGCTTCTTGTGAGCCAGATGTTGATGAACCATGTGGGCTTCTTGTGAGCCAGATGTTGATGAACCATGTGGGCTTCTTGTGAGCCAGATGTTGATGAACCATGTGGGCTTCTTGTGAGCCAGATGTTGAGGAGTTCAAAGGAACATCTTCCTGGATGTCTTCTTCCCTGACCTCTGACCTCTTCTTGGTGTTGTGAGGGGTGTTAGTGGAATGTTTGGAGCTGAGATACGGAGCAGGTTCTGTGAACAGAACTCACCAGAACCAAGGTTTGGGAGTGTGCAGCCAGATGTTTGTCTGCTGAACATCTGCAGAAACAGGAGACATGTTTTCTTTCTCCTGTCTGCTCTAATGCGTCCACTTGAAGGTTCTAATAGAAACACATTGTGACAGCAGGTGAAACGTTTCCACTGAACATCTGCTGGTTCTTCTATCATCTCTACTGACTTGTTGAACCAATGATCCTGGAGGTGATTGATCCCTGCACAGTGATCACATGACCGCAGCAAGAATCCACTGAAGAGGCTGCAAATAGAGCAACAAGAGTGAAGCAGAGAACAGGCTGAAAATGAAGAAGTGGACAGAGAAATGATCAAATGAAGCATTTAGTGTTTCCATTTGAACAGAGCAGCTGGAGCTGAAGCTTTTGATCCAGAGCAACACAACAGCTCTGCTTTCAAACCTCCACACACTTTCTTTTTTTTTTCTTCCATTTATAGATGGCCTCCCTTCACACCTTTTAGCCATCCTCTCACTCCAATATATTTATTTTTTTTTTAAGAGAGAAAGAAAGAAAAGAGAAAGTAAGGCAACAAATCAACAATTATCAACCAAAAGAGCACAAGGCAAACACACCCAACCTCCGTCCACAATCCTGCAAAGCACATGACAGAACACAACAATGGAACATACATGCATAAAGACTAATAATATTCATGAGCTTGCAGTAGAATTCTATAAATACACATACCCATATCTACAACTATATATATACAGTAGTATACATACATATACTTTTATATTCATTTATATATATACCCATCTACATATCTACAGATATATATATACAGTAGTATACATACATATACTTTTATATTCATTTATATACCCATCTACATATCTGCATATATATATATATATATATATATATATATATATATATATATACATCCCTGCATCCATTTGTGTGTGGTTGTGAGCATGCATAAGTGTATAAGGTTCCTCCAATAGAACATTTAGTAGCGACTGTGAAGCATCAGAGATCCGTCCCCCCAAAGCCCGAGGCAGACGAAGGAGCGATCAAAGCCCAAGACCCCAGGAAGGACCCCGAGCCCAGAGTCCCCAGGACTGCCCGAACAGGACGAGCCACTAGCCCACTCCCCAGATCCTACCAAGGGGAAGAACCGGACGAACCCCTACCAGCGACCACATACAATGACCCCCCGGTGTCGCCCGCGACAAATTCACAGGCCCCCGCCGGAGCCCGCCGCGCCGACGTAGCCCCAGGGCCGGTCACCGAGGCTCGGGCACCGGGGACGCCCACCCCTCGGGCCCAGACCCGACCGGACCAGAGGGCACGAGCCCCACCAGGCAGCCACCAGGCCGAGCCGACAAACGCCCAAGCGCCCAACCCCAGATAGTGAGGGCCCCAAGCACGCCCGCAGGCAAGGGAACACCTACCAGGGGGGGCCACGTGGCAGGAGCGCGACACTAAGTAGCCTCGGAAGTATCAGAGAGGGGGCAGTCCAAAACCCAGCCTGACACTTAAACATTCATACACAGATATACTCATTCAGACCCACCCTCATCCTCACCCTCAGTCACACAAAGACAAACAATAACGACATGTTCCATTCATAATCCCGATGCACACTCTATACCCCCTAGGTCCAAGACATGTACCTGCTCCCTGCATGGGGCAGCCCACATCCAAACCCAGGAGGTAGGCCCATTCATTCTGGGGTGGAGAGTAGCAGATATCCAAGATCCGGCCCATCCCGCGCCCTGCCGACAGGACAGGACACCCGAGTCCAAGCAGCCCCAGGGGGAGCGCACTGCCAGCCCCGCCCACGGCGAACCCGGCCCCGAACCCCCCCACACCCCAGCACAACCCCTGACAGCCCATCCCCAGAATGTCCGCCAGGCAACCAGGGGGGGGTAAGAGAAAAATAAATAAATAATATATATATATAAATAAATACATAAATAAATAAAATCGAAATTAACAAATCAAGACCCCGACACACACACCCCCGTCCCCAAATGTACTGTTGGTGAGTGTTGTTCTAAAGTGTAATTAAAAGGGAAAGAGAAGGAGCAAAGGCTGGCATTATACCAGTTTCCCCTCCACTCCAACTCTAACCCAGGCCCTTATTGTCTAAATGCATAATGTTGAGTGAGCACAGGAATGGGGGCGAGAGTGATGTCATCCCGCCACCCATAACCATGTGCTCACTCCTTCCCTATATGTGACTTTTATGAAGATGTTTATGAATGAATGTCTAAAGTGTATATAAAATTGAGTCCCAGGTGCTCTGTACAACAGAGATGTAGAACCATTGCAGCACACCCGAGACTCAAATTCCCTACATGTATTAATTTAAGATGAAGAGGGCGGAGGTGCGTGGTGAGGGATGGGGAGAAAATATCTGCAGGAACAATGCTCCCACAGCGAGTCAGCTCCCCCGCTGACCCTGCGTACCCCCCCCCAGTTCGCCAAGGTCCACCCAAGGAGCGAGGTAGTGGAAACACCTCTCCGACCGCCAGGCCATTGAGCCAAGACCAGAGAGGGACACGGCCCCGAGGGCCGCCAAAGCAGAACCAACAGCCCACACCCACCAGGGCCGCCACGACCCCTGCGAACCGCAGTCAGCCCACAAGGACGACACTACCAAGAGCGCCCGCCCAACCGCCGACAGAGCCAGGAAGCACTGAGAACAGGCCCCAACCAGGGCCCGCTCACCGGCCAAGCATAGTCCAAGACCATCATCAAGGACATCCACTTGGTCCCCACCCCAGAAGAAATACTACACCCACCCTTCATATTAATAGCTTTCAGAACATATAACACATTAGACACCCAGGCTGGGTTTGCCCGCCCCCTCCCATTGGCCACCAGTCACACCCCCAGACACCCAACCCCCCAGCACATGAACCCCCAACCCACCAGCGAGCCGAGGGCCCCCGGCCAGAGCCGGGCACCAGAGCGCCAGCCAGCCCATAACCCGGCGACCCGCCCGCCAGAGCCCAAGACCCCCCGATCCCCACCAGGTCCAAGCCCGGGGGTGACTCGCCCCCAGAGTCCCAAGCCCTCGGCACCCGCCCCGAAACCACCCCAGCACAGCCGGGTCACCGACCGGTGACCCATGACCGCCGCTACCGACCACCCGTGGGCCCGCATGCCGCCCCTAGCAGACATCCCCCAGAACCCCCCCGGTCCTCCCCAGGTCGAAGACAGGGTCCTCCCCGCCCAAGCAGCCCCAACCCCCCGGCGCCCCAAACCCCAACCTCCCCCCACCAGCCCCAATGCCCCACAAGGCCAGATCCCAGACCCCCCACCCTCACTACGTAACGGAGCCGATCAAAGAATGCCAAATAGATTGATCCGATGTGTCGGCAGATGCTGTTTCAAGACTAATATGATCTAACAGAAGATTTTTATACTGATTAATGCTAAGATTATTTTTATTTTTCCAATTTACGAGTATGGTTTTCTTTGCGATGCATAAGGCAGTGAAAAGCATATAGGATGTATTTTTTTCCAGTATAACATCTTCAAAGATACCCAATAAGCAAACAGATGGAGAGAGTGGGATATTAACTTTCAAACATTTAGACAAGTCTTCACATACCTGTACCCAGAACCTCTGAACGGGTGGACAGAACCAGAGTGCGTGAATATAATCATCAGGTATATTACTTATGCACTGTGAGCAGTTGTTAGATGTTGTAAAGCCCATCTTAAACATCCGCTGACCTGTATAATGTACTCTATAGAGAACCTTATATTGTATTAATTGTAAATTGGAGATTCTAGTCAATTTAAAAGTATTTGAACATACTTGAGACCAAATTTTTTGTTCGAAGTTAATTGATAAATCTGACTCCCATTTGTTGTGAGCCAGATGTTGATGAACCATGTGGGCTTCTTGTGAGCCAGATGTTGATGAAACATGTGGGCTTCTTGTGAGCCAGATGTTGATGAACCATGTGGGCTTCTTGTGAGCCAGATGTTGATGAACCATGTGGGCTTCTTGTGAGCCAGATGTTGATGAACCATGTGGGCTTCTTGTGAGCCAGATGTTGATGAACCATGTGGGCTTCTTGTGAGCCAGATGTTGATGAACCATGTGGGCTTCTTGTGAGCCAGATGTTGATGAGTTCAAAGGAACATCTTCCTGGATGTCTTCTTCCCTGACCTCTGACCTCTTCTTGGTGTTGTGAGGGGTGTTAGTGGAATGTTTGGAGCTGAGATACGGAGCAGGTTCTGTGAACAGAACTCACCAGAACCAAGGTTTGGGAGTGTGCAGCCAGATGTTTGTCTGCTGAACATCTGCAGAAACAGGAGACATGTTTTCTTTCTCCTGTCTGCTCTAATGCGTCCACTTGAAGGTTCTAATAGAAACACATTGTGACAGCAGGTGAAACGTTTCCACTGAACATCTGCTGGTTCTTCTATCATCTCTACTGACTTGTTGAACCAATGATCCTGGAGGTGATTGATCCTGCACAGTGATCACATGACCGCAGCAAGAATCCACTGAAGAGGCTGCAAATAGAGCAACAAGAGTGAAGCAGAGAACAGGCTGAAAATGAAGAAGTGGACAGAGAAATGATCAAATGAAGCATTTAGTGTTTCCATTTGAACAGAGCAGCTGGAGCTGAAGCTTTTGATCCAGAGCAACACAACAGCTCTGCTTTCAAACCTCCACACACTTTCTGACGTCCACTCTGTCGAGTAACCCCTCGCTGCAGCAAACAGTAAGGGGCGGGGTCGTGCCCGAGGGCCGAGCCATACCATATATGGAAGTAGCGCCATTGCACTCCGGAAATAAAGGGGTCGCCATTTTCTATACCAGCCGCGGTATCAAACTGTTTAAAAAAACACACAGAAATGAACAATCCATCAGTAAATACACTAACAACACAAGAAAACTTATAATTATTGAAACTGACTACTGATTTATTAATTTTTAGGCGCACAGAAATGAACAATCCATCAGTAAATACACTAACAACACAAGAAAACTTATAATTATTGAAACTGACTACTCATTTATTAATTTTTAGGCTTTGTTCTATGGATTAAGCACTTCTTAATAGTTATTTCATTTTAAAAAATGTTGAACAAATGAGTGATCTTTACAAATCGGCATATAAATTATTCAAATATATATTTGATAAATGACATGGTATAAATGACATGGTATGTTATTTATGAAATACAGTAGCCTAGGCTGTATACTGTACTATGTTGGATCTCTTTTCAAGAAACGTCTATTATTAAGCCTACAAAGAAAGAAGAGTTGTGCAGTCTTAGTGTTTGGATCACAAAACACAAAGTAGCCTGTTATCAATCTTAAATTTATTTTGCAAATGTCATAACAAGGGTAAACTTCATTCAAGTTTGAAATTCCACTCTTTTGTAAGAGTCGAAAAGAAGGTCTTATTTTTTAATAGGTATCTTTTTTATCCAACTGATTGTTTTCTTCTCAGTGTTGAAGGAAAGTCAGAGTTATGAATTGGTCATTAAAGTTTTAGTGTAGTCACAGCCATTAATGATCAATTATTTTATTTTTGATTAAGTGCTGAATGTTATCATGCATTTAATTTGTAGAATAATAGCAGGAGGAATTGCCTTTACTTTTATTAAGTTGTAGCACATGTTGTACTCTCCTCTTATGTCGATCAACAATTAGTTGTGTGTTCAGGTATGTATCTACCTACATGAAATCATCAATTCAATCAGAAATAACCACACTAAAAACTATACAGTATTACTATTTACCTAATAAAAGACTACACGATGTGTAGTGTCTTTAAAAGTCTATAGTAAACTACCCCAAGACATTTCTTCACTACTATAAAGTGTAGAACCATTCTACAACCTGTTTATAAAATATTTTTTTTTATCAGGATCTGTTCTCAGGCAGGTTTGAATGTGGTGAAATTTTTTATAAATAAGTTTCCAGTAGGCTATTACAGAACCCTTTTACCAAATTCTGATATCAGCAGTCGATATTCACCTCTCATGTCGTTTCAGTGCAGATCTTATGAGGAAAATTAGCTATGCCAGAAACTGTTTTTAAATAAACTCTTACCATTTGAATATGATGGCAGGTTACCATTCATTGGATCAAAATTGATCATATCTAAACACCCATGCAATCTTTAATAATTCCTATTAAAACCAATGACATATAGTCTAGAGGTCCAGAATTTTATTCGACAATGTAGACAGATAAATGGACCATCTGCTGAAATGGTGGGCTTGTCATTTCTTCGCCAGAGACTGTCCATGCTGAGAAAGCTCTCCAGAGGTCAATGAATAGTTCATCAATAATGAACTGTACAGACAGCGGCAACGCTGTTAGCTGTTAAAGCTGAATGTGGTAACACAAGGTCAGAACATCACTGAAACTCAGTTTTATATCGACAACCATTGCTTTTTATTTCATTGATGAAGATGAGTTGTTTTATCATGACCTCTCAACCCCACTGGTCAAAAGTCAAAGTCAAAGTCAACTTTATTGTCAGAACTGCAATATGTACAGGACATACACAGGACCGAAATTGCGTTTCTCTCAATCCCTCGGTGCAACAGTAACCATCTAAACACTAAACACTAAAACATTTAATAAACATAAGCATAAAATAGTAAAAGTGTAACACTGTCCTGAGTTTTTTCATAATAGTATAAAAGTATGAAAATTTACACCAACACTGAAACACCAAACACCCCTAAAACACCAAACACCCAATGAACATAAGCATAAAATGAAATAATAAAAGTGTAATACTGTCCTGAGTTTTTGCATAGTAGTATAAAAAGTATAAAAAGTATATCTATAAAATAAACTGAAGGTTCTAGCATTGACATTTGCAAAGAGTGGCACAGCAGCATATAAGTTAATGTACACAGTATATGTATGAGGTATTTGATGTTGGTATATAGGCAAAGTGGCATATGCAGTGAGGCACATAAGGCACATTTGGCATCCTTAGATAAGGCTAGTCAGAGAATGCTGTATATGTATCTGCAGTAGTGTAGATAAAAGTAGTGTAAATGTAAACAGTAGTAATAAATGTAAAGCAGTAGTAATAAATGTAAACCGTATTAATAAATGTAAACAGTGAATGTAAACAGTAGTATGACTATAGGCAGTAATGTAATACAAACATTAGTGCAAATATGAGAAGTAGTGCAAACTGAATGAGCACATGACCGAGAGTTTAGTGAATAACTGAATGATGAAATGAAAATGAAAACTGAATGAGCACATGACCGAAAGTTTAGTGAATAACCCTTTTGATGACACAGAGTCCAGTGTTTAAAATCTTTGTGTTGTGTGGTAATGTGTGACAAAGTTTTTTGTGTTAAGGCAGTTCAAATGGGAGGGGAGGCAGAGCAGGCAGAGTGTTTAGCATTCTGACTGCCTGATGAACAGAGCTGTCTCTCAGTCTGCTGGTTCGAGCCTGGAGACTCCTCAGTCTCCTCCCTGATGGCAGCAGTCTAAAGCGGCTGTGTAGTGGGTGTGTGGGATCACCTGCCATGCAGAGGGCTTTCCGAGTGAGGCGTTTGCTGTGTAAGTCCTGCAGTGAGGGCAAGGAGGTGCCGACGATCTTCTCAGCTGCTCTCACGATGCGCTGGAGGCTCTTGCGGCAGGATGCAGTACATGCACCAAACCACACAGTGATGCAGCTGGTCAGGACACTTTCTATGGCACCTCTGTAGAAGGTGCACATGATGGGGTTGAAGCTCCAGCCCTTTTCAGCTTGCGGAGAAAGTAGAGGCGCTGGTGAGCCTTCTTGCCAGTGCTGCAGTGTTCCTGCTCCAGGACAGGTCCTTGAGACGTGCACTCCCAGGAACTTGGTGCTGTCCACTCTCTCCACTGTGGTGCTGTTGATGGTCAGAGGGGCATGTTGTGCATCCCTCTTCCTGAAGTCCACGACAATCTCCTTTGTCTTCTCCACGTTGAGAGTGAGATTGTTGTGTCCGCACCACAAGGCCAAGCGGCTCACCTCGTTCCTGTAGTCCGTCTCATCGTTGTTGCTGATGAGACCTACCACTGTTGTGTCGTCCGCAAACTTGATGAAGTGGTTGGAGCTGTACGATGGTGTGCAGTCGTGTGTTAGCAGGGTGAATAGAAGGGGGCTCAGCACACATCCTTGTGGGGCCCCTGTGTTCAATGTGATGGTGCTAGATGTGTTACTCCCGATCCGTACTGTCTGTGGTCTCCCGGTCAGGAAGTCTAGCAGCCAGTTACACATTGAGGTGTTCAGCCCCAGACTGTCCAGTTTATGGATGAGCTGTTGGGGGATGATGGTGTTGAGTCATGATTCCTCCTGAACTGAACACTCTTCTGAAAAAGCTTTCTCAGAGTCAAGTTATAGGCCTAACTTCCATTAATATGTCCTTGTTCTGCAGATAATGCTGACATAACTGGTTAATCTTTCTTTGAATCATCTAAAAAACAAAAGTCATAAAATTTTTGTGACATGATTTTCCTTTGTAAATGTATTGTATTTCAATTGTGTATTATGCAACCTGAATATTTATCTGAGCCGTCATTCATTTTAACCTCCAATAAAAACATAAATGTACAACAAAACATAAGAGACAATTTATTTGAGACCATTTTATTTTAAATGTTCTATTCCAACAAAATTGTTTTCCTTTAGCATGTCAGCAAAAATTTGGGTAACAAGCCATTTACAAAACTGAACTATAAATGTATTTGAATTGAAAGTATAAGACTCCATGTGTGATCTTTTATAACAGCGGTACTTGATCTTACATTTAGGCCTACACTTTTTCTTACTGTTTTGGATTTCCACATTCAGCTTGTGATTTGTTTTTTTTTTAAATTAAAAACAAGCTTCCTTCTATAATTTAGTGTGTGTATTATATATGTATATACACACACGACAATATTTATATGAAATACTCTGATATCTACTTGTCATACATGACAGCTCTGACAAGATGTCATTATACTTGTACCTCTGTTACATACTTCTGAAAGTGGGCATATTGCCTTCATTTATATAGCCTACATCAATGGTTATAACATAGTAACTCTGAATGTATACAAATAAAAATATAACTGCCACAGACAATTTCGATTTTTTACTTAAGTGTGGAAATTATGCTATGCGAAGGAAAAGTAAGTAGAGTAGGTCAACAGAGCAATAGCAAATGGGAAATTGTAAATGTATACAATGTTTAAACACATTCAGTTAAAGGCACAAATTGAAAAGTTTATGCATTTCTCCAAAAACAACCAAATGTATTGTAATGCAAAAACAACCAAATGTATGTAATGCACTGCAAAAAACATGCAAACAAAATATGAAACAAAAAGCAATGTATATCCAGTTTTTCAGAACTGACAGTCCGGGCAGTGGCCAGCTTTACCGTCAACGTAGTAGCGGGGGTACTCCCCTCGTCTTCCATTTCCTGTGAAGCCCACACAGTCTTTGTACACTCTGTTGCAGGAAGAACATGTTATCACAGCAAAGGGTTTTCTGTGTTCTGTCCTGAAAGATGCTGAGAATTTACTCCAGTTGATCTCCCCTGTAAATGATAATTTTAATGTAGGTAAAATGTAATTTCATGTTTTAAGTGAAAACAAGTAAAAACATCATTACCATCCAGCCATGCAAAGTGGGCCTTCTTCCTGAAAACTGGATCAGACACAATAGATTGAAACCGCTTGCAGGTCAATGCCAAAGTGAGGTAAGCAACATCTCCCTCTGTTAGGACCACCTCTTGGAGCACAGCCTCAAGTACATGCAAAGGCATCTGAAAAACACCCCAATTGTGCATTGTAAGAACATCAAAGAATGAACAACTATATGTATAAGAATTCATCTTACCTGTAAAATTGGTGGCATTTGTTGCACCTGCAAAGTGAAGACCACAAAAAACAACACACACACACACACACACACACACACACACACACACACACACACACACACACCTGAAATTCACAAGTACAAGTGACAATTCTTAATTATGGATGGTGTGACCAACCTCAAGATCTGGCTTGGTTGTTCGTGCATAGGTGTGGTCATCAGCACAATGACTCTGGCAAAATACATATTTATACATGGTTTCTTAAAACCTAAAATAAAGACCAGTACCTAATTGTTTTTTTTTTATGAATGTGCGGTACAGAAACCCAATAAAAGTAGACTCAACTCAGCTGTTGCCAGATACACAACAATACGATAGTGTAGAGTAGTTTGGGTCAAAATACGATCGTTAAAGCGACAGTACGACAGTTCGTCATTTCCTATCTGGCAACCCGTACGACAGTTCGTCATTTCCTATCTGGCAACCCCGGCGCTGCCTCTTCCTGCCAGTATTTCCGGAGTGCTACTTCCATATATGGTATGGCTCGGCCCTCGGGCACGACCCCGCCCCTTACTGTTTGCTGCAGCGAGGGGTACTTGACTCTGTCCACAGTGTTGGACGTGTCTCCATCCACTTGTGTTTGTTCTGGACGGCCCACTGGAGCAGGACCAGAGGCTTTCTGCTACTAAGACAACACTTTACACACACGAGGCTCTGAATGTTAGAAACCCTCTAATAATAATAATAATGAATTCCATTTATTCATTCATTCATTCAACCTTTATTTAGTCAGGTAAATCTTTTGAACCTCATGGGCTCATTTACGAAAGCGACCTGCTAAAACTAAAGAACAATGAACAGCAGTGATAGAATTTCATTAAACAATAAACAAACAAACAATAAACAATAGAAAACAAAAAGAGAGAAAAAAAACAAAAGATTTTTTTTTTTTTTTTTAACAATTTATAATGCACTTTTCATTAATAAAAATCTCAAAGTGCCTCTGACTAGAATACACTTCTTCTGTGTGAGCTTTGAGCTCAAACTGTGAATTTAATTCAAACTGGAGACCAGTCCACCTCCCAGCAGCACCACTGTTGGACTGGATTCTACAGGTGGACCTAAGAAACTGGACCTTCAAATGCCTGTGACATGCACGAACACAAAAAGAGGAAGAACATGTTAATATAGAATAAATTCTGCATAATATCCATGAATTAGTGAAACAGGAAGTGACAACAAAGAGGAAGAAGTCTTTCAAAATCTTTGTTTCTACAAGATGTGACTCTTCTTCATCTTTCTTTAATAGTGACTGTGAATAATGTAAAGAAACATCAGACTCTGTGCTCCTGTCTGTGTTAGCTGTTGTAGCAATGATGTGTTTCCATGCAGGCGTTGTCATCTCTCCGTTCCTGCACATGCAAATATCTCCACAACTGTTCATGTGAGCTGCGTGAATTGATTCTGACATACATCAGTAATGTTCTCTTTCCATGAACGCTTTAGTGTTTATCACTGTTGGACTGGTCCAGCAGCTGCTCAGACACTTCATTGATCTTCTGTCATGACTAATAGTTGTTGTTGCAGCACAAACACAAGTGTTGCTTTGAAAGCAGCAACGTGTTGCTGTGATGTTGCTCTCCTCTCTCCACACCTCCTGTGTGTTGTGTGTGAAACATGTTCACACAACAACTAACTGTGGCTGCTTCACATCTGCCTTCACATCTGCTCTGGAGCTCATTTACAGCTCAGTGCTGCCACCTGCTGGATCCACTCACAAACTACATGCAGGAACATCTGCAAACATCTGGCTTCAGCATCCAGCTGATGTTCATCTGTGCACTCTGAGTTCACATTTCACTCTTTTGATCCATCAGCATCATTTTTAGGACTTCTTCTCATTTGCTCATGTTCCATCACATGACCTGTCTGAGGACTTTCCTTTCACTCAGACATGGACAAAACATGATCACCCTTTCATTCATGTCCACTTATGTCTCTTTTCCACTGTGATGGCATGGATCAGGTCAGATCAGCTCGTGTGTCATCGCATTTCCATTTACATTTCTGGACCGGTTATGTAGGTTGTGTCCAGAATCTAACTCGCCTCATCACCTGGTGGTGGTGTCCATTTTGTCCAACTTCATCCTAGAACCCAAATATTTATAATGTAATAAAAGTTGAGAAGATTCTGTGGAAGGTGATGAATGGATGGATGGATGGATGGATTGATGGATGTATGGATGGATGGATGGATGGCCTCCACAGAGAAGGAGACCATCAAACAGCATGAGTGCTCAGTTCAGTTGAACACCTGCATGTTGCTTCAGATCAGCTGTTCAAATCTCTGCAGGTTCTAATAAAAGGTTCATCAGGACTTTCAGATGAATCTTTCTGTTCAGTTCCTGAGACGACTTCTGTTGTGACTTGGAGCTATTTAAATAAACTGAACTGAATTAAATCTCTGATGAACCAGATTCTACAAAAACATCTATTTTTGTTCCCTCATCATTTGATGTATTTTCACTCATTGTGTCTACTTTTATTGTTCAATTTAGATGTGTGGATTTGTTTCTTGTACACAGATTATTTTATTTTAGTGATTTAAATTGTAATTCTTGTTTTGTGATTTGAACATCTGTGGGTTAGAATAAAGTTGAACCAAAGACTGCAGCTCTTCTTTAAACATGTTTGAGGGAAATGTTGCTGAGATCCAATAATTTAGTCTTTTTATGATTTTTCAGTTAGCTTTAATTAACAGATTATTTAATAACGTCAAAGTGAAAACAGGATAAATAAAAATAAAAATGAAACGTTTTTATACATAAAATATTTATAAAAAACATCCCCGTCCTCCTCCCAGAGGGAAGTCTGGGCCTCCCTACTTAGGCTGCTACCCCCGCGACCCGACCCCGGATAAGCGGAAGAAAATGGATGGATGGATGGATGGATGGATCCCCGTCCTCCAAAATTGGAATCTGTCCTTTGTGAGCATCACAGCAGCTTCAACAGGTCTGCAGCTCGTATGATCCTCCACAGCTCGCTCTGAATAACTCTGCATGTTTGACCCGTGACATCACAGTGAGTTCTGCCTCTGATGGTTGTCAGACGATCAGGTGTGGACGTCATGAAGTTGATGACAAAGTTTGGAGAAGAGCCAACAAGTGGCAGCAGGTCAACACGTCATCAAGAACAGAACTTCTTCACGTCTCTTTGCCTCGTCTGAGTCTCTGACTCGCTCTGACTTCCTGAAATGAAAAGGTTTGTAGAAAACTCTTCAGGGGCCTTCACCTCGTCCTGCTGCTTTCAGAATCGAACCAGCAGCTGCACACAGGAGGTCAACACTTCTCCAGGAGTCCCACAGGGAATACTCTCTGTGTGTACCATTTCATTCAAAGGTCTGGAACAGAATAAAAGACGAGCTCTCCACTGTCTCCTGACTGTTAGTCCCATGAAGAATGATTATAACACGAGGAAGCATCATGGAAACATTTCACATCGTTCACAACAACAGTAAAGAAGCAGAAAAGTTATAAAGTCTATTTTAATAAAGTCAAATAATAGAGCGTGCTGCATTTATACACATCCCTCAACAAGACCAACGCCACTTTGATGTTTGGTGATGTCATCTCCCTGTCCACTTTGTCCTTAAATGAGGACAAACACACATTTAACAACAGCTGCAGCTGGAATCAAAGGACTTCCAGAATCCTGAAAGATGAAAACTGATTCTGTCTGTTGCTCCATCAGAACATCTGGAACCTGTTTTGATCATGTGACCACAGCTGGAGGTCAGAAATCCCATTTCTGTGTGTTTCATGTGTTCAACATGAAGAGAAACCATGTTAATGTGTGAACGCTGAGTCAGCATTCACAACATTGTTGGATGTTTTTTTATCTTCTGTCACTTTGTTACAATCTGTTTCTGCAGACTTGATGCTGTTTTAGTCGTTCATCATCAAACTGATGATCTCATTCAGAGCTGACGGATGATTTTTGATCTTTGTAACTTTCATCCTTTTTAAATTATTAAACTTTATTTAAAAAACATTTCTATAAAGAAAAACATTAATATCTCTTAATAACTTTTAAAAACACTTTTTAAAACCTGATTCAGTTTGTCTTCTCTGTTTTAGCCTTCTTGTGCTACTTTAAGCTTTTAGCTGTTGTTTTGCTATTTTCAGGATTTTTTATGCTACATTTACCTTCTAGCTAGCCTTTTGCAACTTTAGCTACCATATTATTTCTTTAGCTTTTGGCTAGCACTTTGCTTCTTTTTACTTCTAGCTACCATTTTGTTACTTTAGGCTTTGAGTTGTTGCTTTATTTAGCTTTTAGCTAGCCTTCTGCTACATTTAGCAATCTATATGCTACCTTCACCTTTTAGCTAAAGTTTAGCTACTTCTAACTTTTAGCAAGTGATTCTCTTCTTTAACTTTTAACCAGTGTTCATCTTTTTTATCTTTTAGCTCGTGTTGTGTATCAGCTTCAGCTTGTTCGGCTGGTTTCAGCAGACTCTTTCAGCTAGTGTTCATCTTTTTTATCTTTTAGCTCGTGTTGTGTATCAGCTTCAGCTTGTTCGGCTGGTTTCAGCAGACTCTTTCAGCTCAGCGTTCAGTTTCACAAACGAGAATTATTTTTACAAACTGATCCTGACGCTGCAGAGAAAAGCAGCTGAAGAAAATGCATCGATGGATCTGAACTCCTGTCATGAGCTCAGAAGAGGAACATGTAGCTGAACTACATTTCCCATGAGCGTTAGCTCCAGCAGCTGCTGCCTCATGGGAGATGTAGTTGTTGAAGGCTCAGTGAAGCTTTGTGGTGGATGTTTCCTGAAATGAGGAGGTGTTCAGATGGTGTGGACAGAAAGTGACAGGAACATGTTGAAGGTTTAAAAATCATCTCAACATGAACTGTGTGACAGACTTTTAGAACAGAGGCTGAGTTCAGGACTTCAGCAGGAACTCTGCAAACACCTGAACTTCTCCACACGTCTCACTGAAGCATGAACTGTGTGACAGACTTTTAGAACAGAGGCTGAGTTCAGACTTCAGCAGGAACTCTGCAAACACCTGAACTTCTCCACACGTCTCACTGAAGCACGTGGACTTCTTGTGAGTCAAGTGTTGGTCAGTTCAGAGAAACATCTTCCTGGATGTTCTTCTTCTTCTCTCCTCTTCATGTTTGTGGGGATTTAAGGGCCGTTAGAAGCTCCTGCAGCTGAGTGGAACATCTGGACCTGAGATGTGGAGCAGGTTCTGTGGACAGAACTCAGCAGAACCAACGTTTGAGAGGCTGCACTCAGAGTGGGAGGAGCCTCTGAAGAACGTTGCTGAGCTTCAAACAGACACAGAGTCCAGGGGCCTCATGTACAAAGACTTGCGTAGATTTCTTACTGAAAAGTCACGTACGGACAAATCCAGAAAAGTGTCCACGCACAAAAAAATCCAGAATTATCAAACTGTGCGTACACCTGAATCCACGCACATTCCTTATGTACAACACAATTGACGTGGAACTGAGCGCACGTGAGACACCTCCCCTGACACGCCTTCATTTACATATGTTAAACAGATGCAAATTACTTCCTGCATGTGTGAAGGACATGTTTGTTTGATCCCTGCGCGATCAGAAATGATTTCTAGATTCAGGAAAATAATGAATTCAATATAATATGAGTGAGGACAAACATCCTAAGTAAGAATAGTAATAAAATGTGTTCATCATGCAAAGAACGAGTGATTGTGTGTCGGTATGCGCACCCTGCTGTGGTGCGCGAACCGGCTCATTCATTCATTCTGTGTGGAAATATTAACTTTGCGCACGAGTTTATTACCATAATTACTGTAAACACAGAGGAACTTACTTGGATGTTTGCTAGAACATAGATCTTTGTTTATGTAGATGATGTGAAGAAACGAGTCTGTGCGTCTTGGTGGAGACATTTCATGACATGACGTGATGTTGGCGTCTCCAGACGCTGCTCCCTCCGCAGCCCTGTGCGCAGTCTGTCTGTGAAGCTTTTACTCTCCTACAAGTTATATAACAAGGTGTACTTTCACGTGTCATTTTGGGGGAATCTACAATAAACGCAGATAATGAAACACCTCCAGCTGCCGTGTCGACACCGGTGAGGGTGCGCGCGCGCTCCAAAGCGCAGCAGTGCCAAACTGAAAAATGATTATTTCTGAAAACGGCTGATAAGCCATATCCTAGATCGGAAAATTATATCTGTTTCTAAATAAATGCTCTGCGTGTTACACTATTTATTATAACCTCCAGTAAGGCTGAATGAATCCGTTCCTGTTAAATTTATTTTTGGCACAACTTTGCGCGTGCTTTATTTCACTGCGTCATGTGGATGTAATACTTGTTAATCGTGTGTTTGGAGGGAATATTAATCATTTTCACATCATGAACAGTTAATAATAATAATAATAATAATAATAATTATGAATTCAATTTATAACGCACTTTTCATTAATGGAAATCTCAAAGTGCTACAAGGTGCAACATATTTGAATGTCAATAAGACAAATAATAACAATTAAAATCAACAACAGTATCAACTAAGATCAAAAGTAGAATCATGAGGAGTAAAGTATGCTCGGTTGAAAGGAAAGGTCTTCGAGCCGCTCTTAAAGTCAACCACAGACTGTGGGGCTTCAGTTTCACAGCGGCACCTGTAAGTGTCGCCAAAGGAAATATAACCACAGAAACGTGCGTACGCAAGCAGGCGAGCATCCGTGGATTTGTACGTGGAAGCGCAGGTATTCCCGTTCATATCAGATTTGATACATACGCCACTTTGCGTGGAAAGTGACGTGCGCAATGTTTTTGTGCGCACGCATGGTTGATACATGAGGCCCCTGGAGAGAATTAGTTTCTACTTCCTGAACGTTTCTCCACTGCAGCCAGATGTTGGTCAGCTGAACATCTGCAGAAACAGGAGACATGTTTGTCCTCTCCTGTTCACTTCAGCTGTTCTGATGCTGGACACAATTAAAGGCCTGGCAGTCCTTGAAATAATACATGGCCCGCCACCTTTCATCTTTCTTTTAGACTAAGATCATTTTGTGGAAAAATGATGGAAGTTTGAGTCAAACCTGTAAAATAACGATTAATTAATTAATTTGTTTGTTTGCATTGCACCAAATTGTTGTTTGCCACCAATGTTAACAGGGTTGTTTAATTAATTTGATCAAAATGCACCATATTTATAATATTTTTTCTTGTTTTGCAGAAAAGTTTATCTAGTAGTCATTAGAAATGTTTCTTTTAATATTTGGGGAACTGTTTGGATCCTATTTTACATGTAATCCAGGTTCCTTTTGTTTGTGTAGTGACGTCGCCCCCTGGTGGTGGCTGCTGGTAAATACGTGGACATGCTTTAAAGTACTGTACTAAT